>JAOBRB020273575.1:0-11374 GCA_027575285.2 Zoanthus pulchellus | reverse complement strand
ATGGGGCGAAATGACTGGGGGCGAAATGACCATGGGGCGAAATGACTGGGGGCGAAATGACCATGGGGCGAAATGACTGGGGGCGAAATGACCATGGGGCGAAATGACCGTAATTCCGAGCAACATTTCTCACGCATTTTTCAAATTTCTCACGATTTCTCACGGATATTCAATCTTCCTCAGTATATTTCATGCATGACCTGGTGGTCAATTCCCAATTATTTTTGCTTGAAGATACTTCTTTTGATCTGGATATTTTGCGGAAGGTAGTCAAAATATTTTTGTGAAATTATTTGGTCATAAAGTACTTTGCATGAAGGTCCTAGGAAATCCCCTCCTTCTCCTCCAATTTGAAGTTAGTGTTAAAGGAGATTATTAGAAGACTATTTTCCTAACAAGCTTATCATACTGACAAACTTCAGGTGCTTTTTAGACAATTTAGTGGGTTAAAATTCAAAAAATTTTCCCTCCTCCAGCCCCAACCATTGTGCGGCCTGCGGGTAACCGGCAAAATCTCACACCTAACATTTTTCAAAACTTGGCAACCATGTAAGGTCTGATTCCTGACCCCATAGACGCCTTTTTGCCTGTTTCAGGCTCAATTTGTCATAATATTTATATTTCTGTGGGCGGTTTGAAATGATGAAAAATATCGAAAATGAGTGATTATTTCACGGTTTGAGGAACTTTTCGTATTACATGAATAAGACTACTATTTGGGCCAGAAAAACGTTAAAATACTTTTCCTCCTTTCTACTGTCCAGAGTTTCAGTAATTTTTATTAGATATCTTAGCAGCCTGAGGATTTGTGAAAGTTCTTTAAAACGTTTTATGATCAACGCTCCCACCCAGTAACCCGTAACCGGTAAAAATCACCGAGTAGATGATTACGAGACATTTCATTAACTTCGTACCAGTGAAATGATACTGGGTACGAGGTTGACATTTTATATGACACTTTTTTAACCCTATCATGTATAACCCGTATAACCCCTTAAAAAAGTAGCCTGGGCTACCTGTGAAACATGGCCGGCTGGTTGAAGGAAAGAATCATATTATTGTCAAAATAAGTCTATAACATGACGAAAAGACAAAGCAGTGTGCTTAAATCTAAATCTACTGATATGGAAGACCAAGATGGAATGATAAGCAGTTACTTGTAAGTATTCTGATTTGATTTTTGTTATGAAAACTTACGATTTCGTTGTCAAATGAGATCCGAATCGAATATCATGAATCTTTGCACAGACATCATCTTGATCGTGTGAAATACAGTACAAATATAAGCTAATTAAGATATCATGTATGCAGTGTTTTTACAGAAACAGTTAATGAAATTAGTCAACTTTACACCGTAGGGAAAGAATTTGATGCTGTCTTTTTGGACTAGTGTCCTTTTTCTGATCCGATGAAGGACTCCTATCTGTATATTGCCTTATTGGTGAATTACTGACCCTATTTTGACAACACTGCTTACACTACACGCTGTCCCAGAAAAGAATAGTGCTGTTATGAAAGAGAACATATATAATTACTGTTAAACCAATGGTCGGTTTAACCTAACTTTGACCCTAGAAATATTGCATTTTTCTGTGGATTACATTGAGTTCACTTCTTATGACAAAATCAAAACACATTTGGAAGGGCTGCACATACACGCACATTTAGCCTGTTCAAGGTTCTTAATTAGTCAGTGGGAGAGAAGGGGGTGGACCTCACTCATCCAACACCTGCTTTGATTGTTCCCACTGTCTGAGAGCCTGGAACAAGTTGAGAGGCACAGTGCAATGGAGCTGGGAGAGTACAAATAATTATAAATTAATGTGCTGTGTAAAATAATTTAAATGGTATGCGCATTCTGATTGGTAGAAAAACCGTTTTACATTATAGTATGTAAACACGGTTTCCATCTTCTTTTGTTAGTTATTTTATAAAAGAAATATAAAATGGTTTCTGTGGTTACATAACCTGATGTAAACACTTGGGAGGTTGGGAGAACACTCGATGAGCTGGAAACCACCCTGCTTCGCGTCGTGGTTTCCTTCGCTTATCTCATGTTCTCCCAATCTCCCGTGTGTTTACATCAGGTTATGTAAACACGGAAACCATTTTATTTTTCTTAAGTGTTGCATTGTGTACATTTAATAAATGTTTTCAACTGATAAAGTTTTGTCTTGAAATCACCAAATGGTCCAAACACGTACATGTACAGTATGACAGCATTCTTTTTTTAGCACAAAACAAGCTAAGTTTGAGATTTCTGGCAGCAAACCATAACCTCTATTAAGTCATTTGTCAAACAAGACACACTGGCATACATATACTGTACAGATCAAAACCATTGACAAATTTTAAAATGTTTCAGGTGTGGATCAGTTTTATCCTGAAAATAATAATAATAATACTACTTGTGAAGACTTAACTTTTGAAACTCGATACACTTATTTTTTTAAAAACTAAGCTTTCGACTCTAAGTAGAGCCTTGATCACATTGACTACAGTCACGCGGTTGAGATCTTTTAAACTCCGACACGCGTAACTGCAGTAGTAGGTCCCAAGAGTGAGGCAGGTGTGCACAACCTTGGTCATGATTGAGGTCGGGCTTCTTGACGCGTATATAAATCACCTCGTGCACTCCACATCGGTACCAATCTTTGTCCCTGTCGAGGACTGCGACTGTTTCCATTGAGACGCTGTGGTGTGGGCAGTCCTTATGGATGTGACTGAGCTTGGTCGTAGGTGCTCAGCGATTCGCTTTGCAAGTGTCCGCTCCGTTTCACCTATGTAGGTGGAGTCACAGTTATTTACCGTGCTACCCAAACATCGTACATGATATATGTATGGCACTGACAGTATATCTCCCTTCTTTGTTGGATCTTTAGGGTAACACAGCAGTTGTCGCAAGCAATTGATTTGGTCATGCACGCCTGCCGCACTCTTGGGTCCCTTTCATAAGCTTTCAGTTACATTTTGACACTTCATACTTGTCATTTCAAAATAGTAACTAAAAAGGCAGTTAGCTGATAAATGAATGTGGTTGTCACTGTGAATTCCAGAAGTGTTGAAAGATTTCAAACAATTCAATTTGTTTGTTTGTGACTCGCTGGTAAACGTATTTGTTCTATGAACAACATAATTTTAGACTGTTTTTGTTTTGTAAGTCAGAAAGAATGATAATTTATTTCAAAAATAATGTTTACATTACAGTATTTTCTAAAATGGATCCGTTTTCCCCATATTGTGTGATTTTTTCGCTGATTACGATTGCAAAATCCCAGCAGTGCACAATATCAAAAGCCCTGTATAAATATCTCTGATCTATTAAAAACTCAGTCTTAAACATCTGAAATTAAATTGATCATTTATGGTATTTGTATACAGTATACAGTGAAAATGAATTTTCTTTTTTTCTTTCAAGATTTCCTACTAATCCACCTGCCCCATTAAATTTTATTAGTCCCATACCTTCCTGATCATACTGTAAATAATTATAAGCAAGTGCTCCTCTAGCCCATTTTTTTATGACACCTGCGACCAAATCATTTTGTAAAAATTAACAACAGAACAAAGACAAATCAACATTATAATAATCATTTAAGTTTTAAATTTTCAAATTTGTGTCACTTTTAGCTGCAAGTCAAAATCAATGATCAGGCAGCACCAGGTTGACCTAAAGAGAAAAGTTGCGCTGCCATCAAGACAACTTCACCCAAGAAAAGAAAATCAGAAACAAAATTTGGTGGAATGTCAGAGGAAGAAGTTATGCAGTTAAAATTGCCAGATAGAGTTTGCTTTAACATGGATATTCTATTTGTGAGTTCTGTTTATACTAATAGTCATGCCTGGTTAGCCCAGTTGGTAAGGCGCCAGTCTATCGTGCAGGAGGTCTAGGGTTCGATTGCCAGACTTATCAACACTCGGGGTCTTAAAATAATTGATGAGAAAGTGCTGCCTTTGCTCTAACATCTGCAAATGGCTAGACTTTCGCGTCTTCTTGGATAAGGACGTTAAACCGTAGGCCCATTCTCACAATCTCTCTGTTGAGGGATTTAAAAGAACCCACACACTTCTCATAAAGAGCAGGATGGTGATCCGGGTGTTGTGGTTTGTCTTTTCAACTGAGGGCACTTCTTATTAGCCACTCAGCAGACTTTAAGACCCTCAAACTGTTAAAAACCTGTAAACTATATATTTGTAAAGTGCTTAGAGGTTTATAGGATAAGCGCTATATACTGCATTATTATTATTATTATTATTATTATTATTATTATCTAAAATGTGAATGTTATAATGCAGACAAACAGTTTAATATAAAAGGAATCATATAAGAAAACTTACATTCTGGATAGCAACCATTTTCAGTGTACTGTATATGACATAGATAAATATAGGATTATATTATTAATATTAGCCTATTAAAGAGGTTGTTACATAAGTGGTACTGAATTTTAGGCTATTTAGGTTCTTTTAAAAGTTATTTTTATATAAGAAAAACATACACTAGAATATTGTTACAGTTTGTTATAAAATAGTACTTTGTAATATTTTCAAAATAAGAACCTGCTGGAAATTTTAGGCTTCAAAGGTTCTAATGTACAGTAGTGGGGGTATAAATTTGGAAATTTTAGCCTAGCAGATTCTTAAATTCTACCTTCTTATACGTGGGTTTTTTATTGTATGTATAGTATTATGTGTTGCGGCTAGAAAATATTTTTGGTTGGAATTTTTTTACAACTGCTATAGTGTAAAGTTTTCAAACCATTGAGAAAATAATTTTGCAGTGTTTTGTTGAGCTTTTGCTTATGAGAAGTTGCAAGTTTATTTTTTTGTGTAAAACGTCTACTGTTTAAAGTGCTTGAATGATAGAAGCTCATATAGAATGGAAAATTTTGAAAGCTGATAATCATACAATCCGTAATAAGGCTTTAGAGTGTTCATAGAGTGGAAGAGGTACAGAAGTGTGTTAGGAACTAAGAAAGAGGAGGGTAGCTGTGTGTTGTCTGCAAGAAGTAAGGTGGAGAGGACAAGGAATGCAGCTTGTGGGTGTGAAAGAAAGGAGATATAAACTGTGGTGGTTTGGGAATAGTGATGGTATGGGAGGTCTGGGAGTTTTGGTGACGGAAAAGCGGTTAGAGAAGGTTGTGGAGGTGAGAAGGAAAAGTGATAGAATGATGACATTAGTGATGACACTTAAGGAAGAAGTGGTGAGAAGCATACTGTAAATGTGTATGGAGCGCAAAGTGGCAGAACAAGTGCAGAGAATAAACATTTTATGATGATTTGAGTTTGGGTGAACTAGCATTGGGTATGTGTGATTCTAATGGACATGTTGGTAAACGGATTGAGGGTTATGAGGGTACCTGGTGTTCATGGAGGAAATGTTATTGGGGAGAGAAATGTGGAAGGAAAGAGTTTTCTGTTGCAAACACATGGTTCAGAAAACTGATGGGGAAATAGGGCAGAAATTCATATTATACTGGTGGGAAAGCACAGGATGGTGGTCACAGATCTGGTTAATTAAGAAGAAATTGAAGAAAGTAGTGAGAGGAAGTAAGTGAAAGGTACAAGTATTGAAAGCAACGAAGGAGACAGCGTTGCGAGAGCTGAGTAAGCATCCAAACAAGGTGTTTATGCTGGTGACATCTATGATAAAATATGGGAAAGATGTTGAGGAAGGAAGATGCATGAGGGCTAGTGATGGTAGGCTGAATTTCAGTGAGAAAAACAACGGCAAAGTTTCAAAAGAGAATGAGTGAGATCAGAATGTTAAAGCAGAATTGGTGGAAGGGTCAGTTGAGAGGATTGGTCGAGAAGAAGTTATGAAGGTGATAAAATAAAATAATGAAAGGAGGAAACACTGTTGGACCCTCGGAAGTAAGTGTTGAAATAATAGTGGCGAGTGGGGAGGTTTGGACTAGATTATTTAGTGAACATTATGTTTGAGCTGTGTCAAGATATGTTGGATGGAAAAGGAATGCCGGATGAATGGGCACTGAGTGTTATGTTACCTATTTTTAAGGTGAAAGGGAATGCAATGAGTTATGAAGCGTATTGGATAGTGAAATTGGTAGTGCATACAATGAAAATTGTAGAAAAGGTTTTAATAAAAGGGATTGCGCTGTATGGTAAAAGTGAATGAGATGCAATTTGGTCTTATGGCAGGGAAAGGAACAGTAGATTTAGTGTTTATTTTGAGGTTTCAAGAGGAATACTTAGAGAAAGAGAAAAAGTTGTATAATTTATGTGTTTTTTGACCTGGAAAAGGCATTTGACAAGATTCTGAGAACAGTTGTGGAGTGGGTAATGAGGAAGAGAGGTGTAGTAGAGGTACAGTAATGGTGAGAGCAGTGATGAGTCTGTGTGAAGGTGCGAAAACAACAGCTGTTAGAGTTGGGCAAGAGTTGTCTGAGAAGTTTGAAGCGGAAGTTGGTGTGCACCAGGGATCCTTATTCAATATTGTTGATATTGCCTTTTGCAATTGTGTTTATGGAGAGTGTGAGAAATGGATCAGTGTATGTGAATGACTTAGTTCTGATTCAAGAGAAACAATGGAGCCCCTGGACTGAGGGAGAGGTTCTGGAAATTGAAGTAGGCAATGGAGTGCAGTGCGCTAAAGGTGAACCTTGGAATGACAAAAGTGTTAGTGGTGCAGGAAGTGAAGTAACTGTAAGTGAAAGCCCTGTTTAAATGGATCATTCAAGCATTTCTTCAGACATTGTCATCATTGTTTGGTGGTGTTGGGTGGTGTTTGATCAGTGTTTGATGCTCAAGTGTAAATGATTCCAACACTATCCAACAATGTTAGATCTCGGTACCAGGCCCATGGATTTCTTTTACTAGATTGCGTATTTTTAATCACGTGAGAGTAAATCTTGGACGATGTTTGATGAAAAGTTTATGAAAAGTTTAAACAATGTAAAACTTTATCCAACATCATCCACCACCGTCCAACATGTTTGATCACGCTTTTTAAACAGGTCAAACATGTTGCACGTCCAACAATGTTTGATGTTGTTTGACCAAAAACATGTTTGATGCATTTAAATGGGTCTTAAGATACATGTGGCATTAGTGGGACTGGTGAAGGAGGGAATAGATCGAATGCAAGTGGTGGTTGTAAGGCAGCTGTGAATTGTGTGGGTGAAGTTCAGTGAAGGAATGTGGAGAGTTGCTAAGCTCAAAAACGTTCTCGCTTCAGATGAAAGGAATAATTTATTGGAGTTGTGTAAGAACGGTTATATTATATGGTAGTGGGAAAATGAGGTAGAAATTTTGAGAGCAGTGTGTGGTGCAAAACTGATGGAGAAAATGAGGACAGGGGGCCTGATGGAGATGTTGGGATTGAAGGAAATAGTGGTTCAGATGGGAAAAGCAATTGGAGTGAGATAGCATGGGCATGTGTTAAAGAGGGATGATAGGCATGCTTTGAGAAAAGCTTTGTAGTTTGAGGTGAATGGAAAGATACAGCAAGGACGACCAAGACGTGGAAAATGCAAGTAGAGAAGGAAAGCGAGAGTGTTGGTTTGAAGAAGGAGAGTGGGATTTGGGTTAAATCCGGCTACCCTTGTTTACAGGTATTACCCCAGATCAATATTCAATTGATCAGAGTATGTTCAAATCAGTAAAAATTGTTCTTGAGGACTTTGTATACTATGAACATTTAGTCCTGGGTATGACTTTAAACTACCACTGGTGGTAAGGCTTCAGATCGGAAAATCTAGAGTTGTGGGGATTGTGGTACTACCTCTTAATTACCATTGCCCCTAGGTCCACTCTTACCCAGAGTGGTAGATCCTGTTAGGGTCCCATGTATGGCTAAATAGTGCCACCTGTTGCCTTGCATTTTTGTCTTTGGTGAGGCAAAGGCTAGGTCTGCAGCCGATAATTGTGTTTGGCATTGACAAGGGCAAGTGGCTTTAAAAAGCACGCTCCAGCGGCTTTAAAAATCATGCTCCAACAAAATCCTCATGATAGCAGCACAAAAACGTGGCACCAGTCAGCCCAAAGGTTGGGGTGGGCTGCACCTGCTTACCACAAACAGAAAGGTGTAACCCCTGACTCTGGGCCGCAAAGCACTGCTTGCATTATGATGGGAAGCCTGATAAGCAGCTTGGGGTGAGGTTTGGGACTTGGAATGTAGAGAGTATAAGTGGGATGGGTATAATTTTGTAGGTATGCGAGGAGTTAAGGAAGAGGGAAGTAGATGTGTGTTGTCTGCAAGAAGTGAGGTGGAGAGGTCAAGGAGCACTGTTTATGGGTGTGTGGTGGTCTGGGAATAGTGATGGTACAGGAGATGTGGGAGTTTTGGTGAAGGAGCAGCTATGTAAGAAGGAAAAGCGATAGAGTGATGACAGTAGTGTTGGCATTTGAGGAAGAAGTGGTTAGAATCATATGTGTACACGTATGGCCCACAAACTGGCAGGACGAGTGTGGAGAAAGAACGTTTTTTTGATGAATTGAGTAGTGAGTGGGATCTTCACAGTGTGGGTGAGCTAGTATTGGGTATGGGCGATTTTAATGAACATGTTGGTAAACAGATTGAGGGTTATGTGGGGGTGCATGGAGGAAATGGAATTGGAGAGAGAAATGTGGAAGGAAAGATGTTGTTAGAATTTAGAAGTGTTGAAAGCCTACAGGTGACAAAGTACGTGGTAAAAAAAAAGAGAGGAGAGATCAAGGAGACTCATGGTGGTAGAACGAGGATGTGAAGGAAGCAATAGCGAGAAAAAAGGAAGCACACAAGGAGATGTGTAAAAATGGGACTGAAGCAAATAAAACAAGATATCAGAACATGAAAAATCGAGCAAAGAAGGTGGTCTCAAAAGCAATGAAGGAGTTGGCTGAGAGGTAGCAGAGAGAGCTGAGTAAGCATTTTAACAAGGTGTTTAAGATCGTGAAGTCTGTGAAAAAAAGATGGGAAAAATGTCGAGGGAGGAAGATGCATGAGAGGTATTGATGGTAGGCTGAATTTCAGTGAGAAAGATTGAGGGAAAGTATGGAAAGAGTACATGGAAAGAATCATGAATGAAGAAAATGAGTGGGATCAGAATGTTAAGGCAGAATTGGTAGAAGGACCAGTTGAGAGAGTTAGTCGGGAAGAACTGGTGAAGGCAATAAGGGAAATGAAAGTGGGAAAGGCAGCTGGTCCCTCAAAAGTAAGTGTGAAAATGATAGCCATTACTTTTTGCGATTGTGATTAATGTGGTTACTGAAAGTGTGAGAAATGGTTCGATGAGTGAGATGTTGTATGCAGACGACTTGGTTTTGACAACGAAACAATGGAGGGACTGAGAGAGAAGTTCTGGAAATGGAAGGAGGCATTCGAGAGCAAGGGGCTGAAGGAAAACCTTGGGAAGACAATTTAAGTGTTTAGTGAGTGCATGGTGCATAAGGTGAACAGACTGTAAGTAAAATAGATCCATGTGGCATTTGTGGGAAGAGAGTAATAGCAAATTCAGTGTTGTGTGTGAAATGTGGGAAATGGGTACATTGTAGATGTGCAAAAGTAAAGAAAGTGACTGCGAGGTTGGGGAGAGATTTTGTGTGTGGAAGATGCAACAAACAGGTTAATGGGATTTGTGGGACCTGTGGAGGAGTTGTGTGAAGAGGTGGAATCGATGAGAGGTTTCTGCTATTTGGGAGATAGAGTGAACGCAAGTGGTGGTTGCGAGGCATCTGTAACAGCAAGAGTGAGAATTGGTTGGGTAAAGTTCAAGTGTTTGAGGGAAAATAAAATGGCAATTTTGAGAAGACCTGAGAGAGCGATGGTGAGAGCAATGTGTTCTGCAAAACTGATGGAGAGAAGGAAAACCGAAGACATATTGGAGATCTGGGATTGAAGGAAACAGTGGTTCAGATGGCAAAGGTGAATGGAATGAGATGGTACGGGCATGTGTTAAGGAGGGATGATGGGCATATTTTGAAGAAGGCATTGGAGTTTGAAGTGAAGGGAAAGAGAAAGCGAGGACGACCGAGGAAGATATGGAGATTGCAGGTGGAGGAGAGTAGGAGTGTAGGTCTGAACAGGGAGGATGCAGTGAATCGAGCGAGATGGAGAGTTGGAATGGGAGAGATTGCTAGTAGAGTGGGGTAAATCGGGCCACCCTCGTTTACGGGGATAAAACCAGATCAAAACTGGCTTGATGATGATGATGATGAACATTATCTTTGCGATCTCGTATTTTGCTTTGTCTTTCCTTCAGTTGATAAGTATCTGTCACTGATATAATAAATTGTTTATGTTTAAACAGTTTTAACCTCAAGCAATAATAATTATTAACTTACTATGAGTGCCATGTATAAATTTACAGTTTTTCAAAAAAGTGAAAAATGCCGGAGTAGTCAACCTGCAGATCAGCAACTGCATGAATGGTTTGTGTGGTCACCACTCTGACTGAATATTGCCCTGAACATTTTATAAAAAGGAAATGACACAAGAAGACATTTACAGGTTGAAGGTTATAAGCCACCAGTATAACCATAGGGCTAATCAAGACAGGTGGCCCTTAGAGAGTTAGTTAAAGATAGATTAATTTGTTTACTAATGTGAATGAATCAATGACATGTTGTCTATTTTTAATGCTGCCCTTTTGGCAAGATATCTAAATGATGTACAGTGTAACCGTAGTTTGGTTCTATTGAGAGCATGCCATACTGTATGTCTGCTTTATTTCGCAAACTCTATTCTGGCACTTTAGCAAAATGAATAATATAAGACAGAGCTCTCATGCTGTCAGGTGCTCTCTTCGTTAAAATATATGACATTCTTTAATAATTATTTACTTTAAGCAGGCAATGCTCGGTATTATTTCACGAGATGTTAATTCTTTAATAAAATTGTTTTTATTTATTGATTTGTAGTTAGGCATCAATCCAGGCCTAATGTCAGCATTCAAAGGTCATCATTATTCAGGAGCCAATAATCATTTCTGTAAGTACACTGTAGGTGTTTTATATACAGTAGTTTGTTTTTTATACAGGGTATACAATTTATCTTACCAAGCCTACGTGTAAATTTTTTTTTACGGTGAGTGTTTTGAGAACAGAAAGACTAGACGGAAAAGATGGGAAAAACAAAGAAAGAAGCAAAACAGATTCATGCCATATGGCTGAGCGCACGATACTGGTGATCAATCCCGTCACAATTCGTTGTTCAAAAATCTATGGTGTATGGTGCTTGGTGCATGGTGTATGGTGTATGGTGTATGGTGCATGGTGCATGGTGTATGGTGCATGGTGTATGGTGCATGGTGTATGGTGTATGGTGCATGTGCATCGTATACTAACAAGAAAACTTTGTTTCGTTTGTGTTTATAAATTGCCGCTTGTGTGAACCTTACGCACCGGTTAACGTTAATTTAAAAACATATCATGA
>JAOBRB020273464.1:0-11374 GCA_027575285.2 Zoanthus pulchellus | reverse complement strand
TAACACGATATGAATAAATTAGGAGAAAGTGAAGCGTTCATTCATCCCATTGGGATTATGTGTACCCAATCGGTGAACAATGTCATAAGATTTGACTAAAATCTCTGGACAAAGAGTATATATCCTTTTTATTTTTGAAAAACTTAAAATGTACTGGTTTTGGTTTGATGGAAGTTCTGTAGGTGGCAAATTTAAAGACTTTCAAATAGATTAGATTTTATTATTGCGGGCGACCAGTGGAGCCCGCAATCCTAATCTCAACATTGGTTACAAACGCATGCACGGCAGTTATATAGCTTTGCACTGACTCGATTTTAGCAGAATTCGTGGTCCGAGAAATTTTTGTCCCCTGGGACCGTAAGAAACAATGAAATGAAAGGACGTAATGTGAGCACGGGTGCTTTCACGCGAACGCAATTTTATCACGAGGACCCGTCTAGTTGGCCGAACAATCACGTGCAGCTCATGCATCTTCAACAACAAGCAAGAATCAAACCTAACATCCGATCAAATACCAGAAGCTCTACTTTCAGTAGAAAATGTCACATGCTAGTGGATAGATCATCCAGTTATGTAAAAGACATTGTGAAGCCTGAACCATTTTTAGTAACAAATGATACAAATGTTATTGATTCAGTTTTAACATGAACATCAAGTCACTCGCATAGATGTGAATGACAATTAGCATTCCGTTATAAGTTATAGTTTCAAAACAAAGAGTTTGGGACATCAAGTCAACAGAAAAAAAAATACTGTGATTTTGTTTACATTTTATTCAGACTCAGTTTCTACAGATGTGAATAATTACTACAACATTGCATTTGTAATTTGTAAATGAGTTTCAGTTTCAGTTTTAACGTTAACATAAACATTTAGTGCGTGTGCTTTCTTTGATCTACATGTACAGCGTCTGCAAAAACGTTACATACAATACAGTGGTTTCAGTTTTATTAAGAAACATAGGTTGAGTTTTTAACAGATAATGCCACTTAGTTTAAATGAATGATTTTAGGTTACAATACTCGTTTACTTTCATATTTTATTCTCTGGTATAATATACTTAACTAGAGTAAACAAAGAGTAGGAGACAAATACAAAATAAAACATCCACGTTCACTATCCGTCTTAAATCAATTCACCTTGACTCAGTTAATATGATCGTTTTGTACTTAAGAGAGCTTTTATTTGCAACATGAAACAAGAAACAAATTTCAAACTTCACTACTGTTTAAAAGTTTAGTAAAACCATTCTAAAGGTGCCTTTGTTTGCCTTATAGCCAAACCATTGACCACACTATGCAACCCTTTTCCATAGGGCCAAAAATATGAATGCCCACAACAGAAAATGAACACAATGCACTGTTTCAGAGTAAATTCATTACCTCTGTAAAGACGCTCATGCATAGCCCTCGCCCGCACTTTCCTAACCTTTGGTAATTACTAGTACATAAAAATAAATAAAACAATACATCGTATGAGGTTTTGGAGGCTTGAGGCGTGCTTTTAAGTGAAGAAAATATTGGACCCCAGGAATCCTCACACCGCTAACAAAACTATCACATCTGTTTCTGAAGAATGCGCCATCCGCATCTCTGGTTTTGATTTGTTAGTTCGCGCAGGCTAAGCTTTGCTTTTAGTTTAGAGCGGAAATCTTCGAAAAAAGATGTTCAAACTAAGATAGTTTTACTTCTCTACAGGAATTTAAATGGAAAGAGGAGGAAGACGATGACGAGAAGACGCTATTTCAATAAGATTCGATCGCCATTTTGCCGCTTAGTTGGCATAAACAATACAGTCTTTGTTCATATAAACAATACAGTCTTTGTTCATATAAACAATACAGTCTTTGTTCATATAAACAATACAGTCTTTGTTCATATAAGACGCGTGGTAGTGCAACGTAACACGATAGCTTTATATGGATAAAAACTGAAATAAAAGGAAAATATCCTCTGAAAACAAAAATAATGCAGCAACTCTCCTCAAACTCAGCCATCATTGCCACGTGATCTCTCGGCTTTCCCCATTGAAGAGGGATATCGGTGATACTGCAGACCACTAGTATCGTCCTAGTAAATCATTAACAGGGCATAATTACTAGAACAAGTAGGGTTAAATAAACTTTTGATAACTGCAGATTTCAAGGACATTGAAGTCTCAAACAAAGAATCTTAGAGAAATAGGTTAGTTACGCATCGCGGAGCAGACTTTTTATTGGGGAAGGGGGGGGGGAAGGCTATGGGCCGCGGAAGGCGGGAGCAAGAAGGGGTTCTGGAGTAAATTTCGAAAATTCAAAATGGCGGCAAAATTATTGGGGGAGGGCTATGGCCTCTCCGCGGTCCCTGTTGGGAGGGATGAATAACACGAAATAAAAAAAATACGATGCAAATATGATATGATATGCTATGTTATGATAATAACGCTTGTTTTTCGTTTTCATGATTTTCTTGTCCTGCATCTGACAACAGTAACTCCATCATTATCTGAGAGTCATCCAAAACATTTCCGCCATCGTCTTCATCTTCTATTATTTGGCCTACATCTTCTCTCAAGTCCAATTTGGCGGCCATTAGGTTTAACAACTTGTTTTGTGAATGCAGTAAAGTTTGGAAAGCCTCCATTTTTGCTTGTTGAGCCATAAGTTGATTTTTCACTCCATCTATTCCTTCATTGGTTTCTGTCATGTCCTCTGTTGACTTCGTGAATAGATTATGTTTGGTATCGAGCGAGACATCCTCAATACTGTAAAGCATTAACCTGTGGGTTTTTAACATAGTACAAGAATCAGAACATAAATTTAAACGGGAACTACAAGGTGTAAAAGGTAATCTAGTTTCTGTTTTCTTGTGCAAGTTCCAAGAATTATTTTATGATTAAACAATATCAAAAAAAGTTGAACTAAACAATCTTTGAAGTGGAAAGGATGTGGCAAACTCTGGCAAGCATGAACTTAATTGACGCCACCACACATTGCTTGAGACCTATAAAACAAAAATGTCGGTGGATGGAAAATATGTTTTGCGAAATTAAAGTTTATTCACTTATGAGGAATCGCAATATTTATATAGATAGCTAATCTGAATACTTTACAAGCCTAGTGACCCATAGAGCCGGCGCTTATCTCCGATTTTGGTAGTGTTAAGCGGATGAGAATCTTTGACTCCCCCTGGACGGGACACTAATCCATCGTAGGTTAGCTCCCAGCAGACGCTGCTACTCATAAAAAAACACCTTCTTAACAAGAATATAAAAAATATAAATAATACATTCAATATCCATTTATATCAATTGCATATCTTACCAATGAAGGAAACTTTGGGGTTTGTTTGGTCTTAGATGAAGCTGTGGTTTGTACACTTTACGTAGAAGCCATATTGGATATCGTTGATCAATCTCGGCTACAAACTCAATCTGAAGTGAAATGGCGCTAATTACAGCGTTCTTGCGAATGCTATCTATATCCCCAACAGCAAGACCGACCTAGGAAGTCAATAAAACATAGACGAATAAATCCTCTTTCTTCAAAATACGTTATAAACAATACCTTCAAAAAATCAAGGTTGCGTTTGTTTGGCTACATTCCGGAATAGGAATATTCTGGATTTTATGAGTTTTAATTCGCTAAACGAATAATTATTCCAATGGGTTCAAATTTTAGTAGCTCTGGAGTAGGCAGCACTGCTGGTTGGGCGTTTTCTTTACTGTCGAGCCAGTTCTCTGTAATTTTTGATGTTACAGTTGTTGTTAATGCCTTTTAGATTAATTTGAATAATTAATCCGTATTATTCCTGCTATTCTGATATTAGATGCAGAATATGTGGCAGAGTAATACAAGTAATTCGCAATCAGAATAGTTCTTAAACCGGAAGCACTCTTGTAAAAAATATTCGTATTCCAGAATTGGTCAAGACGAACACGCACTAAAGCCTAACAAACAACGCTAGGATCTACCAATATATATAAAAGATGCAGGCTGGTTTGCATATGCTATGTTAATAGATATATATTTTTTATTAGTTAAACTCAAATCATTTAAAGGCAGTGCTATAAAATGCGTACAATAGTTCGATCAAATGATCGTGATCAATCGCAAATAATTTCAAAGTAGAATATTTTTGCCAATAAGACTAGCAAACACAGATCTCATACATGGTTCGCGCAGAAATCAAAAGGAAATCATCCGACAAACCGCCCTGTTCGAGAGAGGCCTTGGACTATCTGCCGGTACGCTTACGGTTTGTACGTACTTGGCGTTGATCAGCTCACCTACCCTTTTATCGATATTTGTTATCAGTTTATACCGCGCCACTTATCACACAGTGAATAAAAACTGCAAAGTAGAATACATTTTTGTTTTATAAGATTTAACCTACTAACCAAGAATTAGCCTATCCTCCTTCAGTCCCAGAGTCATCCTACCCCCCCATTCTCCAGGACTACACTTACTCCCCCCATCTCTCAGGATTAATCTACTCCTCCTTCCCAGACTCAAACTACTCCTCCTTCTCAGGCTTAATCTACTCCTCCCTTTCAGGCTCAATGTACTCCTCCTTCTCAGGCTTAATCTACTCCTCCTTCCCAGACTCAAACTACTCCTCCTTCTCAGGCTTAATCTACTCCTCCTTTCCAGACTCAAACTACTCCTCCTTCTCAGGCTTAATCTATTCCTCCTTCCCAGACTCAAACTACTCCTCCTTCTCAGGCTTAATCTACTCCGCCTTGTCAGACTCAAACTACTCCTCCTTCTCAGGCTTAATCTACTCCTCCTTCCCAGACTCAAACTACTCCTCCTTCTCAGGCTTAAACTACTCCTCCTTTTCAGGCTCAATGTACTCCTCCCTCTTAGGCTTAAACTACTCCTCCTTCTCAGGCTTAAACTACTCCTCCCTTTCAGGCTCAATGTACTTCTCCTTCCCAGACTCAAACTACTAAGTCCTCCCTCTCAGGCTTAATCTACTTCTCCTTCTCAGACTTAAACTACTCCTCCCTTTCAGGCTCAATGTACTCCTCCTTCCCAGACTCAAACTACTAAGTCCTCCCTCTCAGGCTTAATCTACTTCTCCTTCTCAGACTTAAACTACTCCTCCCTTTCAGGCTCAATCTACTTCTCCTTCCCAGACTCAAACTGCTCCTCCCTCTCAGGCTTCATCCACTCCTCCATCCAAGGCTCAAACTGCTCCTCCCTCACAGGCTTAGTCTACTCCTCCATCCCAGACTCAAACTGCTCCTCCCCCTCAGGCTTCATCCACTCCTCCTTCCCAGACTCAAACTGCTCCTCCCTCTCAGGCTTAATGTACTCCTCCATCCCAGGCTCAATGTACTCCTCCTTCCCAGACTCAAACTGCTCCTCCCTCTCAGGCTTCATCCACTCCTCCATCCCAGGTTCAATCTATTCCTCCTTCCCAGACTCAAACTACTCCTCCTTCTCAGGCTTAAACTACTCCTCCTTTTAAGGCTCAATGTACTCCTCCCTCTCAGGCTTAATCTACTCCTCCTTCCCAGACTCAATCTATTCCTCCTTCCCAGACTCAAACTACTCCTCTTTCTCAGGCTTAAACCACTCCTCCCTTTCAGGCTCAATCTACTTCTCCTTCCCAGACTCAAACTGCTCCTCCCTCTCAGGCTTCATCTACTCCTCCATCCAAGGCTCAAACTGCTCCTCCCTCACAGGCTTAGTCTACTCCTCCATCCCAGACTCAAACTGCTCCTCCCTCTCAGGCTTCATCCACTCCTCCATCCCAGGCTCAATCTACCCTCCCTCTCGGGCTTAATCTACTCCTCCTTCCCAGACTCAATCAACTCCTCCTTCCCAGACTCAAACTACTCCTCGCTCTCTCCCAGATTCAACCTACTCTAACTCCTTCCAAGTCAAAAAGGCTTAAAGTCTGCATGGAAAGTGATAGTTGGACTCACCAAAAGATTCATTAGAAGAACCGACATCAACATACAAAAGGAATAAAAGAAGAGCACGGAAGCAACTGGAGAAGGTACCAACGGCGCTCCAGAAACAGAATTTCTTCCACCCAATGAAGATGTAATTGTGGAGTCGTAATCCAATTCACCCGTCATCATCATTGTCGTCTTGACAAATGCCCAACCAACGGATTGAAACGATTCCTGGGAAAGACACAACGAGTTAACAACTGATTAACGATAACGGACAAGAAGAAAATAGCGCATCAAGTTCTTTGGTTTTATGAATTTTTTTAAAAAAAGGAGAATACAGTTACAGATCTAAATTTAAAAAGCCCCGTTTTGACGGAATACAACCCAGTTTATTTTGTTCTAACTAATGCGATATTATCCTAACAACTGAGGAAGGGTTAACACTGAGTCAGTTACACAATGGTCTCTGTAACTGATTTTGGCAATACTATCAAACAACGCTAAAGTATTGCGTACATATATTAAAAAAGAGGATTTGATAGAGCCAAAACCAATTGTAGAATTGCATACAATTTGGGCATCCTGCTGATGAACAGTAGCTGTTTTGTTATTTGTTTCAGGAGCATTATAGTAATGTCTGTTCAGATATCTATTTAGTACAGGAATGCAGAACTTTTTTGAGATAATCGATCGATGTCGCCAAAACGTTCAAACGGCGAGCATCAACACCAAAGAAAACACTGACAGTGACATCTTCAGAAGCCAACAAGCTTTTTAAGGGTTTATACGGTTTATCTTAGACTGGTAACATGTTGGCGTTTCGCTATTTCAAAGAACTCAGAGTTTCTGCAGCGGTATATATATTTACATAGATGCCAAACCCGAAAATTTGAAAAGCGGGAGACATTTATGTGAGTCGACTTTTATTTTGTTAGTGCGTTCGATCTTATCTAGTGGGAGTTAAAGTTGTATGATTTGTGACACAAAACGACAACGAGGAAGTCTGTTTTAATTTTTTATTAAGTGTTTGATATTAGCGGACGTAAAAAGCGGGAGGTTTATATACCAAAGCGGGAGAGCGGGAGACGAAGCAAAACATGCGTAAGTCTCCAGCCAAAAGCGGGAGAGTTGGCATCTATGTATTCAGTAGCATCGAAGGAATTTTATAAACACTGATGAAACATTTGGCGAATCATAAAAATTGTTTTCGCTTATTATTTTTTTGTTTTGTTTTCAGTTGTGTTATATATTATTGGAATGATAAAATAAACCGACTGTTCTTTGTCGTCACGCGGTTGCTTTCCTCGTGTTGTCAAATGTATTTTAATAGTTCTTATTGCACGGATTTTTTATTAGGAAATTCTAGTAAAACTGTTAATTGACCTAAAATGATACTTGCAACTAGTGAGATTTCCTGAAATATTAGCTAAAGCTCAGAGCATGACAGTATTTTGCACTGAACTCATATCAATTATGCTCTCTCATTAATACACATCAAAGAAAAACACTCTGAGAGGTATCTTTTCAAATATTCTTATTGCGATTAGTTGCATGAATTGCCAGTTTGAATATATTGATTATTTATAGAAAAACGTCAACACCCGTCTGGCCAACGGAACGTTTTACAGAATTTCCGCAGTTCTCTTCCTTGATAATGATAGACAATAATTTCAAGCTTGTGCTATTACAGACTACTATAAGACCTACAAATACAATGACAATGTCAATAGAGTCTCTTGTAAAATATTATTATTGCATTTTATTTAATCGAATAAAAAAATTTTCCAGCTTCTTTGAATTTAAACAATATTCAAAGACTCCAGTGATTTTTGAGTTTAGATAAGAAAGAAAACACATTAATTTCGGAAAAGAAAGCATTACGCAGACATTTCTAATTGTCAAGTGGCGCGGTAGTTTCGTCATAGTGATTGCTGATTGGTTGTTATAAAGATAAACAAACATTGCTCAGACAATAGGAAGGGAATGTTGCGCTCAGGTAAGAAGCCATTCCTGAGGAGAAAAGCCTTGCGTGACGATTCAGGCAGCGGTTGCGAAGGAGACTAAGAGGGTGATTAAATGAGACCGGGATGAAATCAGACAGGGATGAAGTTAGAACGTTACAACATTACATGAGACCGGGATGAAAGTCGTGCGTGATTACAGTTAGATCGGCATGAAATGCGTAGGCCACTAAAATTCTTTCATCTACAAAGTACATTTAGCATGTTGTTGCTTTATACGATCTGAATTCTTCTTTGCTCATGTTTTCAACATTAACCTCAGGAGATAAAACTTCCTTCGGTTCAAAATAAGTTTCTTCGTATTCTTCCGCCATCATTTCACGAACTTCGCCATAAAGCTTTACGAGATCACCTTCGAAATCTATACCTCTTCCTTCCATATTTACTTTCACTGTTTCTAAAAAATATATTAACTTTTCTACCATATCATCAGTAAACAGCCATCGCTTCTCCTGTTTTTCGTCCGCCATATTGAGAGCACTGCAAACTTCTGCGCATGCCAGACCGCTTATGCAGTGCTCCGTGGGCACAAAAACTTAGATCAGTCAGAAAAATTTTGCGATTGCATGTCGTCCCGGTTCAAAGTTGACTCTGTCTGAGGTCTTCGTTTCGGTCTATCTACCGAAACGAGTCGTCCCGGTCTGGGTTGAGTTTTCGTACCGGTCTCATGTAATCAGATAAAAGGATTTGTATGCGGACCGATCTGGGAAAGTTTGTTTATCAAGCTGTTGATGAACTGGACAAAAATCACAGGGCAAGCAATCAACCAGATGATTCTCCATTGGAAGGACGTTATGTATGAAATACCTGAGAGTCCCTACTGTCCAGGAAAAACTTTTCAACTCTATCTATCTAAGCTAAATCCAGCACTCTCATGCTGGAAAATTTTAGCCATTCTGATATGAGTTCAATTTCTAAAGAGATGAACATAATCACAAAAGTATACTAATCACTGTATTAGGGCAACGGCTGTGTTGCTCTTGGATGAGTGCAATTTTGAGGCTCGCCACAAAATGCGTCTTTCGGGACACAAATCTGAGAGCAGAATTCGCTCTTACTCAAGGCGTCTTTTGGAGGTTAAGAAGAAAGAAATCTCCCATGCTCTCAGTAATGCCTGTTCTGCTGAAAATCTCGACTCAACAAGCACTCAAATTGTAGCGATGAATGACAAAACAAGTGAAAATTCTCTTGGCAGAAACACAGAGTCAAACTCCTTTGTGACTATGAAGAATTTCGCATCTCATAGCCAGGAGACTGTAAACTTTCATGGAAGTGCATTTTCAGGAGCCAATGTTACTATCAATTTTTACAATTCCAAATGAGTTTGTGTTCGTTATTGAGGTTATAAAGGCATATGTTACTTTTTCATGTAATTCGAAACATTTCGGTTGTGCCATCTTTGGTTGATTATTTTTGCTATATATCTGTTTGAGGGAAAGACTAAATATATAACACAACACTTAATTCATAGGCCCTCTGAAAACATAGTTAGTTTTGTTTTTTCTCAAGTCCTAATGTTTCCCTCGACGGTAAAACAAAACTATAACTGTTTCCCTCGGGACCATACATTAAGTGTATATCAATAACTTTTTTGACCAACCCTGATGCCGTTGAGTTTTTCTTGTGCTTATAATGATTTACCAGTTTCTCCATAGTACACAAAATTTCTAATCACTGCTTAGTACTTTTTTTACCTTATTTTATCATGCCTAATTATGATTTCTATTTAATATATATGTTTTATAACAGGGCGAACATTGACAAATAACTGATGGATATAAGGAAGCATGGAGAATTGTTTACGTAGTACCCGAGCGCAAACCTCAATACTGTCCCAATCTCAGTTTTTTGTTGGAATAAAATTTCTTTTATATGTTTAATCTAAAGCTTAGAAACATTCAGTGGAGACACTTGAAATAATTGGGGATTGAGAAAAAATTATAAATGGGTTTTCCGGAAAATAAGCTGAAGGCTAAATTAGCAATAATTTTAGGAAGTAATGTAAAAGGTCAGTAGATGAACCAGAACCAGCTGAAGGAAACGAAGCTTATTCACACAAAAACGCGCTAGCAAAAGCATATGGAAGATACATTAACTGTGTAAAGATAAGCTAAATCCTTTCAAACCTAGTGGCCCATTGGGCATGCGCTTATCTCCGGTTTCTGTAGTGTTAAGCGGATGAGAGTCTTTGACTCCTCCTGGATGGGATACTAATCCACCGCAGTTTAGCTCCCATGAGACGCTGGTACTCATTTGCCTACCCCGGGAGGATGAAAAGAAGGCCACACAAATGTTCAAATCTCGGCAAACTGCCGGGATTGAACTGGGGATGTTGTGGTTGGAAAGCAGAGATCTTACCAACTGCGCCAAACATGTCCGTAAATTAAGATACAAGTGGTCTTAATTCTATAATAAATAAGAATTATGTCTGATAAACTTACTTGCTCCTTAAACAAGACAAAAAATGCAATAGCGAATCCTACGATGAACAATGAAAACACCAACAGCACCCTAAAAGCTGTCTTTAGGACCTCGAGAAACATAGAAATGTAGATTCCAAAGAATCCAAATCGTCTCAGAGATGCTATCAGGTTTGCAAAGGCAAACAGTACAAGACCAGCACCCGATGGCCACAAAACAGATCCAACGGCGTTTTTCTTCATGGCAAATGGCAACATGAAGATCAAGGCCCAGACATAAACAAGCCAGTCGAGAAAATTGCTTGCATGGGTGAAGTACTTGAGCCGCTGTATGTGAATTTGGCACAACTCTTTAACTATACCAGCAAAGACAAAGACTATTATAACAATAGGTACGGTATTTAGAAACAAACTTCTTCTCCTAAAGAGTTTTGAATCTTCTTCTTCGGTCAATGTTTGGTTGCGATATATTTTTACAACTTGTCGACTGCCGACCACAAACACCGTTACAAGCAACAGAAAGATGATGTAGGCCACGAGATTCAGGTAATAGATTCCTTTACCCAGGGCAACCCACTTCCACCTCAATAGCGCATGCGTCAAAGAATGAGTCAGGAGTTCTTCACGATTAAGTTGCAACATAGTTGTGGGACCAAAGAAGTGCTTACTTTTGTCTTCCTCGCCAGGTCCTGGATCAAGCAAGCGGAAATCGAAACTAGCAGTGAAGTCATTGCTTGAAACGTCATGTTCTGAGTATGTAACACAGCGATCCATTGCAACTTTTGCAACCACTGGGAGTTTCTCGATAAGATTTTGCATTGGTCGTGGACATTCTTTTGTGTAGTTTGACAACAGCTCGAACCATCTGTAATGAACAGCAAAGCATAGAACTCCATTAATGCTCTAGTTTTCGAGATAAGAATTGTCACATTGTTTTCGATATTGGCCACTACAAAAAATACCATAATACTTTTGCTTGTCTACCCAAAGATTTGCATAAGCATTGTTTCCAGTTCCACTTGGGATCATTGTCAGTCCCAAGAGAAA
>JAOBRB020273354.1:0-11375 GCA_027575285.2 Zoanthus pulchellus | reverse complement strand
TCTCATCCGCTTAACACTACAGAAACCGGAGATAAGCGCCGGCTCTATGGGCCACTTGGCTCGAAAGGATTTAGCTTGATGCAAACAGTGGATTCTGGAAAATGTTGCCAAACCAAGAATGACGACTGTTGACAACATTCGGTTTCGTTTAAACTGAGTTCCCTTTGGTATTTGCTCGGCACCAGAGGTGTACCAGAGAGCAATGTCAAATATATTAGAGGGCATAGATGGGGTAATATGTCATGTGGACGATGTCTTAGTCTATGGCAAGACCCAAGCAAAACACGATGCACGACTCAAAACAGTCTTAAGACGACTGCAAATGCCAATAAAACCCTCAATAATAAATGCGAGTTTTCAAAGCCTTCTGTGAAGTTTCTTGGTCATATCATTGACGAAACAGGCCTTCAGCCAGATCCGCAGAAGACCGACGCCATAAGAAGAGTCCCAGAGAAGGTAAAGGACCCTCAGCGTTTCATGGGACTTATAAATCAGTTGGGGAAATTTATTCGAAATCTTGCTTACCATACTGAACCCCTGCGACAGCTTTTGAAGAAAGATAATGCATGGCACTGGAGTCATGCAAGAACAGTCTTTCCAAAACATCAAGGATGAGCTAACAGCACCAAAAAATCTTGCACACTATGACCCCAAAAGAGCCACTATATTGTCGACCGATGCATCCAATTTAGGACTTGGAGCAGTTCACTTTCAGCTTTAGGACAATGGCAGCAGACAACCCGTGTTTTATGCTTCTTGATCTTTAACATAACTGAAAAACGTTATGCGGTGATAGAAAAGAAAGCTATCACTGTAATATAAGCATGTGAGAAGTTTGCAGATTATATCCTAGAGATGGAGTTTACAGTAGAGACGGACTATAAGCTATTAGTGCCACTTCTCTTCACTATTAACCTTTCAAACATGCCGCCAAGGATCCTTAGATTTAGGATGAGGCTCATGAAGTTTGGACCAAAAATTGTTTACATCCCTGGAAAAGAGCAAACAACAGCTGACACACTGTCACGTGCACCAGTATCCTAGCCAAGGCAGTTAGACATTGATTTAATTGAAGAAGTTGAAAGTTTTGCTAGACACATCATCACAGGCCTACCAGCAACTTCAAAGCGTATACAAGAAATTAAACAAATCCAAGATGCTGATGAAGTGTGTTTTCAAATCAAGACGTATCAATAAGTGCCAAGCCAGAGCAAAAAAGTCTGTGTGGTGGCCAGGCATAACTAGTGCCGTTAACGAGCTGGTTACCAAATGTCATACTTGTGCTTAGCACAGACCCGAACCGAAAGAGCCATTGATGTCTTCATCGTTCCCATCAAGACGATGGGAAAGGCTAGGAATGGATCTATTCGAGCTTAAAGGCAAAGTATACCTTCTGGTCATCGATTATTGTTTGAGGTGGATAGAAGTAAAGAAACTCCAAAATCAGTTAGCAGTCACGGTGATTAATACAATTCAAGAGATCTTCGCTACACATGGAATTCCAGATCTGATAGTATATGATAATGGTCCTCAGTTCGCATAAGAACATTTCCAACAATTTACGTTGTACGGTTTTACTCATGTTACTAGTTCACCAAGATATCCCAGATCGAACGGAGAAGCAGAACGAGCTGTTCGTACCGTTAAAGAAACACTGAAAAGAATGAAGATCCTTACCTTGGTCTACTAAGTTACTGGTCAACCCTTCTACAGAATGGTTTGGCGCCGTGTGAATTACTAATGAGCAGACAACTTAAAACACAGCTTCCAGTCTTTCCTACGACCCTACAACCTAAATTACAAACACCAGATAGGGTAAAAGTGCAACAGAAAGAAGAAGTGTATCGAAGTAAATAGCAGATTAATCACGACCGAAGATACAGCTAAAGAGTTACCAAAGTTGAAGCAGGAGAAACAGTTTGGATTCGTGACCAGAATAGAGAAGGAACGGTTTTGTCACCATCCTCATCCCCTTGATCTTTCATCATAGAGACAGAAAAAGGAACATCGCAAAGAAACAGAGCAAACCAACAAAACAGGAACATCAAGATATCAACATAGCCCCTGAGCTTTCGAACAAACCGACGAAAAGCCAATAGAGCTGGAGACCACTAAATGTCTGTCAACAGCTGCCCAAGATACAAGGGAACCAAACAACAAAGTAACTGTTACACGCTCAGGGAGAATAGTGAAAAACCACAGAGACTGATTGAGGACTTGAAAGAGACATAAAAACTTGTTTTGTTGCTTTACTGTAAGCTTAATAGTTATCAAACTCAGATTAGTTCTCGATTACTTATGTTCATTTTCTATTTCATTATACTTCAAGAGGGAGATGTACAGTAGGTCTAGTTTGGGCTTCCTGTGATTAGATTTCAGACAATCAGACGTGCAGGTAAACACGGTGTTACTATTACTAGACGAGTTGCTGTAATGAAATTATTAAAGGTTGTGTTACAAATATAACATCTCTGGTCTCTTCATTTGATTCAAACAATACTACAGAAAAGGCATTGCTGTTATTCTCGAGTCCTAAGGCCCTTGAATATATTTCAAGTGAAGAAAGTGTTGGTGAATCAAATGAAACAGGAGAACGTCCACGTAAACTAACAAAGTTGGCGTTCGAAAGAACAAAGCTCAAAAACATTAAGAAGGCCCATGATGATCATAGATGTAACATGTTGACTGATAGACAGAAACGTATAACTGCTGTTGTGCGTGAATCAACAGAACTTTCACAAAGAAAACCGCCTGAAGGAAGCCCAAAATGAGCAATACGAACGAACTAATGTGAAATAACTTTGAGAATTCCTAGGCAAGACAGCCACAAAATTTGTAGTGTTTGTTGCTGGATTTTTTGAGGATTTCAAAAGACATCACCAATACAAGATGGTCAAATTCTATCCATAAATATTGACACTATTTTTAAGTTTTCACTAATTTGTGCCTGGTCTACATATATTTGTAATTATTTTGTAAATTTTAGGGCTGACACTGCTAAAGTTTTAAATTTCTTTTCAAGATTCTTTTTTTAAACTGTTCATGCCCCTCAGGGAAACCTAATTTGAAAATTGTCAATTTATTAGATATCGTTGTAATTTTAATAATGAACTGACGTGATGGCAATAGCTAATTTTGTATACACTTCATAGGCAATTATTAGGATTTCATGTTTCAATTTTCTAGCTAGTTCTTTTAATATCAGAGTCTTTACCTTAATATTTTGTAAATAGTAAATATTTTTTGCAAATAAACATTGCAAATGAAGATCGAAGACCTTCCTGTTTTTCGAGGAGATATATTTTTATCGTTAGGATTTGAACTGGAATACTCATAGGTGTTTTGTTGCACCTTGCTACATACACAAGTGTAAACGGAATTAATGCAAAGTGTATAAGACAGTCAAAGACGGTGTCGATACTCCATATCGTCTCAACCAATTGTAACTTTCAAATAATACCTAGAGTGTCGAGTAGGTCAAATACGAATCAAAATGAATTTCAGAGATTATACCAGAGTTTCCGCAATTGCGGAAATACAATAAACTAGGTGTTTTAAAAAAAGGAAACGTGACATAAACGAACCATTTTGTGTCCGTTTACGTCTGTTCCGCACTTACGGAAACATGAGAAAACGCCGCGTTTAAGTTGACGGAAACATGAATTTAGCGCAACGGAAACATGGATATATTGTACGATTCCGCTGCGAAACCGCATGTGTAAAAGTCTTATTTCGTCCTGTGAATTACTACAATGATACTATTTGAATTACCAAACAAAAAGTTTCCATATATACATCCACACCCATCTGTGCTGAGGATTTTAAAGGATCTATCTACTGAAAAACCTTGTTGCAATGCTGCTGCCATTGTTTATGGAAACAGGGTTAAGAACCACATTTATTTCAGTAGCATGAAAAGGAGATGGACTAATGGGATCATCGCCATAGGACTTCAGTGAATCAGGCTTGTCATCCAAGAGGCCATTTGCTAAGGGGTTATCTTCAGTGATCATGCAATTCATCTGCATTTGATTTGGGGACCACTTGTTAGCTGTTCGCATACTGTTGTTGTTAAATGCTTCACTGTAATCGTCAATGACTTATCCGGGGTAGAAACAGAAGATGATGAGCAAACATATGCAAAGGATTATTAAGGTGAAGCAGTCCAGAGTCTTCTATCCCATACAATAAATAATAAAAGAAATGTAATACACAGTACAAAACATCCCTCCAAAGGCGTTCAATTATCTGATTTCTTGTCGATGGCCCAGCAATGAATCTACCTCTATTTGCCCCTCTTACTTCAATCATGGCGTCACAAATAAATACACTCTCCACACCTCTGTCAAACCGGATTCATGATGGCCATAGACCACCATTACCCTCTATGGCTTCTATAAAATAATATAAAACAGTCTCTGCTGAATTGTTTGAGGAAATTTTTAGAAATAAAATTTTTCTAGAAAGGCCATCGATGCAGTCATGTACAACAAAGCCCCAGCGAATCAAAGAATGATGTCACAAAGTATTTTCTGCGACAAACTGTAATACCCCCATCGAAGAGTCGCAATAACTGGATCAACTCTTGTCAAACTTTCATGAATTCTATGTCTTTGTACTCTCAAACCAAGAGAACGTACAAAACCAGCGATAACTATTTGCCCTGCTGTGGCACCATGACGACCAATGTAGTCTTTAACAACATTATCCAAATCGTGATCAGAAAATGAGCTTAACAGCGTGAAAAGTTCTAAATCAAACTCTTTAATTCTCCTATAAATTGTCCAAGGCGAAACTCCGAGCAAATCCTAAACTTAGAATGTCGTCTAGCATCTCTATTGAAATATTAAATGATGACCTCCCAAGCGATCCACTTTAAGTAACAGCACAACTTACATTTGTCGTTTTTAGTTCAATGTTGATGGTATGGCTCTGTACACAAGATAGGACCTCCAAAAATGCATCTTGGAGCGCAGTTCCATTCCTTCTCTTCAGATGGATTGCAAGCAGTGTCATGCAGTGCTCTTATTAAGCCTACTGTTTGATCAAGCGTAGAAAGACACAACTGCAAGTTCTCATGTTTAACTGCTTCTTCATTCACAGTGCTTTCAACGTTATCTAAAACAGATTCTGAAAACTTTGGTAAATCTTCAGGAAAAAATTCTTCACTGTCACCGTCGGCCATTCGTCAATTTGTTTTCGAACAAAAATATGAGTCTGCAGTTTTACTAGACAGCGGTAGGGTACTTTTCAGTACGCCAAATAATGTCCCTGGGACTACGGTTGAACACTGAATGACTGTACTGAACATAGAATGACCGCATTGAACATGGATGCACCCTAATATATTCTAGACCATAATATATTTATTCTTTTCTTTCATACATACGTAGTAGATATCATTAATATTCATTACTTAGCATTGCTTAGCATGCAACATTCATGATATTGCAGTGCACTCTATTATATTTCATTATATTTCAGTGGAATTCATTTTGCTTCAT
Organism: Zoanthus pulchellus; assembly: GCA_027575285.2. Lineage (NCBI taxonomy): Eukaryota > Metazoa > Cnidaria > Anthozoa > Zoantharia > Zoanthidae > Zoanthus > Zoanthus pulchellus. The sequence goes on along the minus strand of JAOBRB020273354.1, from coordinate 5,871 downwards.
TCTACTTTAGTAAACTTCATCGTTCTTCATTATACTTCAGTAGAATTCATTCTACTTCAGTAGACTTTAATAGACGTCATCGTTCTTCATTATCCTCCAGTAGGCTTCGTCATTATTCATTATACCTCAATTGACTTAATTCTGCTTCATTCTACTTCACTAGCCTTCATCGTTTTTCATTGTACTTCAGTAGAATTCGTCATTCTTCATTATACCTCAGTTGACTTCACTTTATGTTTACAGATACTCGAAGCTGTTGGTCTGGAGCAGATGTTTAATGATGTCCTTAAGACAACGGAGGATGTCATTAAGAGCTATGCTCAAAACAGTCGGCCCAAAATAATTGTTAAAGATGCATATGGTAGTCAACATGAGGCATTGGAAAACTTAGTGAAAAACGTCCTCATTAAAGAAGTTTTAAAAGCCCCCATTTAAGAAGTAATTATGATAGCATTTTATTATATACATATATATGTAATAATCTTGTTTTTCAAATTTATCCATTTATTTTATGAAAGATACGTTTCAGTTCAAAAAAAGAATTTGTACAAGTTAAAGCTGCTTGTCTATACAATATAACCAAGTTGAAAAAAACACCCATCATTTTAAAAGTACAAATTGCATACCATATATATGAATTCAGGTGTATAAGACGGCCTGCTTTGTGCTTGTCATTATTCAATACTTATATTCATTTTGTTAATTATTTGGTGAGTTAACTTTGCTCCTTTGATAGATTTTTTGCTGGTATTTGACTTAATTTCAACTACATGTTTCCAAATTTGATGTGCATTTCAAACTGTGATCAAAATTTTCAGTAATACGTAATTATAAAAGTAATCAAAACAATTATTAATGGGGAAGAATGGAATTTGTTACAACCACAACAATAATTTATTTCCACATTTGTTTTTTTTTAAAAAGATAGAGTACATTTACAAAAATGACAAAATTTGAAAAGTTGGACAGTTGATGGGCACCTGAAATTATCTTAAGAGCTAATCTAGTCAGGTGCCCATTTTATTGGAAGTTATCTTAAATGTAAACTGGCGAGGGAGGTACAGCTAATAAAAATTATAATATTATAATAATTGAGGAAATACACGCATACATACGTACGCATAACACAACAAAATTAATATATGTAGAATCTAAGAAAAACAATAAAGCAGAAAAACTCACCAAATAATCAATAAATAAATCCTAATGTTCGTGCAACAAATTAATTTGTAGATGTTGGTGTTTTTCGAGAAAGATTTGGCACCAAATAAGTGCACGTGTGGGTTAAGCATTGCCTTCCATGTAAAAAGATGCATCGAATTTCTCCAGACCAGATCTAGAGCTGAAGTAAGAAGTGTGACGGAGCATAGTAACAGAACATTTGTAAAAAACAACAAAATTGGTTGCTCAGGAGGGAGGCAGGTTAGGTTTCGAAAGCCAAAGGAGCAAGTGGCTGCCCTACATGTTTCCAACTCCTGGTTTCTTAAAGCAAAGATTGACATGCTTTATGCAAGTACGTTTTACATTGTAAATCTTTTATCAACATTTATAGACATTCGGTAATATAGATAAACAAATTATCATCGTTGTGGGAATCTGTAAACGCTAAAACTTGAAACGTCAGCTTTTACGATTTCCCACGGAGATGTTAAACTTGTTTATCTAAATTACTTAAAGTATATATATGGGACTATTTAGATATGTTCATTACATGATGATGCAAGGTGGATTGCTACTCAGAAATTCACTAGCTACAGTAATTAATAATCCTTGATCAATCAATTTCTATAGGCAGCTAATGAAACAGCGTGTAAGAAACCCTGGATAACAGTAGTGCTGATACACATTTCAAAATGGCTCAGAAGAATATAATTCATGTTTTGTATTGCATTAAAGTTTCTTTGCTGTTTTGATCTCTGTGTTGTTTTGTAATTTAGCACCTTTTTTACGAATGACTCCCAGATACAGTTGTTCTACATGCTGTGTTACAAGTTGAAACTGCTGAGAAGAATAGTTATGATTCATTTTATTTATTTGTTAATCTGTTTCACCTACTTTTAAAACCACGTTTTTGTGCAGTTTGAGAAGCCTGAACGATAACTGAAAAGTGTGTTATTCAATTGAGTTAGAGTGAGAGCGAAAGGAGAAGCGAACTTAAGCTCATTACCTTTCGGCAGTTGAGTGACAACTGAAGGTGACGATTACCTGGCACTTGCCCTTTTATTGCGCAGTTTCGCATTCAAAGGGTTGAGTACAGTACTGAGTAATCTGCCCATTTTGTTGTTGGCTAGCTTGAGATTGTAGTTGTTCAGAGTAATAATATGTATATAAACTATTTTTAAAATACTTGTTTATTTTATTATGTTTAATTTAGTATAATTTGCTCATTAAGGACTTGGAACCAGGAATGGGAGGAAGTTGTTGTGTACATGTTTATGAAAGGGAAACAGAGGTTGAGGAGGGTCAGAGCTTTGGTGATAGTCAGAATGTTGTTGGTTCAGGTTCTGGTGAGCTTGAACGTGTGTATGAGAAAGAAACAGAGGTTGAGGAGAGTCAGAGCGTTGGTGATAGTGAAAATGTTGATGGATCAAGCTCTAGAAAACGTGAACATGTGTATGAAAAGGAAACAGAGGTTGAGGAGAGTTAGAGCGTTGGTGAAAGTGAAAATGTTGATGGATCAAGCTCTAGAAAACGTGCACATGTGTAAGAAAAGGAAACAGAGGGTGAAAAGAGTCAGAGCGTTCGTAATAGTGACAATGTTAATGGATCAAGCTCTAGAAAACGTGTACATGTGTATGAAAAGGAAACAGAGGTTGAGGAGGGTCACAACACAGGCTCCATGGATGCGGGAAAGAGAAGGAACAAGGGGGACCGCCTGATTGATAGTCTTCACAAAGGAATTGTTTCAGGTATTACCAAAAATTAATGTTTAATGCAGCTGCTGCTAAATTTTTAGAGTGTTTGTGGTGTAAGTTAATGCCTTACTTCCAATATAAAAAATCGGGGAAATCTGGATTGGGATTTTCAATGGTTACATCAACTTGTGCTTGGAAGGCAGTTATTTTTCCATTTGTACAACAAGTGGTTGGCAACGTGGTAAGATCTCTATCTTCCAACCACAAGGTCCCAAGTTCAAATTGAGGCCCTGCCGAGTATTGATCATTTGAGTCACCTTACTTTCCTTTCCTTATGGGGTAGGTAAAACGAATACCAGCTTAGTATCATCCAGTTGTAGTCAATGAATCTCAGTTTCTAAATAGTACAGAAACCGAAGAGAAGTGCCGGCCGGGTCACTTAGGCTCGTAAAAAGATTTAGCTTTTAGCTATTGCATTGCAAGGAGGTGTGGGGCTTTTGATAACGATGAAAGGCAAGCATGTGAAAATGTGACTAAAACTGTATGTAAATGTAAAAGCAGCTTATCAAAAATAAAGAGCTAAAATAATGCAAAAGTAATGGGTAAAATAAGAGGCTTGGGAGATCTGTTCTATTACACTCAATTTAACTTGTACATAACATCTGTTTTGCAGGAAAAAGTGCAGTTCAAGAAAGCATTAATTACTGTAATATATATTTTCATAGATAAAAGTTTAAAAATACTGATAACAGTCGTTATCAGAATTTCTTTTTGCAAAGTAGTTGCATATTTTGATTGTTTTTTGAATTTATAAGATTTAGGTTTTGATTAATACCATCTTAGATATAATGTTTAAAAACACTGATAACAGTTCTAATCAGAATTTTTTTACAAAGTAGCTTCAATTTTTGATAGATTTTTGAATTTATAAGAATTAGGTTTTCATTAATACCACTTTCAAGATGTTAAATTTTTATTCCACTTTTAATAGTTTTTCAAAGAACATTTACCTGCATCATATATTGATGTATATTTTTATTTAACAAATAAAGAAGCCTAAGCCGTGTTTTAGGCTGTCGAGTGTTCTCAAATGGCCAGAGTATTTTGTCACAGTCTAAAACACGGTTTAGGCTTCTTTATTTGCTTTATGATATAGATAGGACCCTACGCGCGCTCTGAAAAACAATAAAACATACTTTTTCTATGTTTTATACTCTGATAGGTTTTCGACCAATCAAAGCGCGCGAAGGGTCCTATCTATATTATAACAAGTTTTAATAAATTGGAGTACCTTTGCATGATGTATTAATTTGTTGTTTCTAAAATAATAGGAACGTTAAAATTATAGTAGAGTCCATGTTTCTTAAGATAGACAAAACGTTTTACATATGAAATAATTAATGATTATTCCTAGAGCCAAAAAGGGCTATTGATTCACAGATAATAGTAGTTAGACTTTCAATGTCTCATCAATTGAATTTCAAACTTTAGCTTGAGTTAGAAATTCCATAATTTGTTCTTTTTTTTGAGGGCATAAGAAGATTTAGAGGATAGTCTAGTGTGTTAAGTATGAATTCTATTAACAGTTCTGAGTAAAGAAATTGGTGAAAACTGATGGCAGCATGAATTTACTAAATTTATGCATAAAGATAGCAGTATGAAGGCTAACAAGATCAGGAAATTTAAGTATACAAGAGATGTGAATAGAGGGCTTGATAGGCATCAAACTGTGAAAATGTCATTATATGTGTAGCTTTCTTTTGAAGGATGAGCAAAGGCTGATGGGTGGTCGAGTACATGTTTCCCCAGATAACTATACCATATATAAGAAATGGGTACGAGATATGAGCAAAGACCCTATCGAAAAATCGAATTAGCCTAACCAGCCTAGTTAAGAGAAACATATTCTTTTGAAAGTTTAACACAAGGACGAGGCTAGAAGGCCTTACTTGAATGTGGACAAAAGAATATTAATATCGCCACCATTTTTGGATAGGGTCCTTTCAATCTTTGTTTTGTTGTGCAATTCACCCAAGCAGAAAATACATTCAAAATGACATTTGCAAACAATGACATGTCATCTGAGCTAAACATGGTCTCTTAATTTTAAGAATTCTTATCAAAAGAATATCATTGTATGTCAAAAGCATGAACACCAGAACTCCTATGCAGCACTTCACTACATTTCCTTTACATGAAGCTTTGTTTGCCACTTACTTGGGAAACACTTTCTTGGTTAATGCTCTGTATGGTGGATTGAGAACAGTTGTTGATAACCTGATTATAGACTTTGTGGATGTTTGCAACGCTTGGTGAAACAAGTGTACAGGTAGAGCAGATGAATGATTCTGTCATGTACAGGATGCAAGGCTCAAGTTGCGTCCAACCACCCTGACCACTGGCACCATTATTTATTTAAGTAGCTTGAACTTCTATGTCTCTTCTGCTTTCTCTCCACAGTAGTGCAATGAGGTTTTTGCCCAAATTTATTGTGACAGTTGTGACATTTGCAATCAGTACATGCAACACCATGAGAAAAGCAAGGACACCAAGTATTTTTTTCCCATACGCATCAGGACAAGAAATAAAAGATGCATCCAGCCTTTTTCGTTCCTCTCCACATCGGCAAAAGATAATTTGGTTTTTGGAAGTTTCCTGGCCAATGTTGCAACAGTAACGGCATTTACAAAGTGAGGAACATAGCTTCAAGACGGAAAAGTAACAGCAAAATGGTACAAGGAAAACCATCTACAGGGCAATCTAGACAAATACAGAGTAATACTAATAACGAATAGTAAAGTGGCTGCTGACAATGTGATAGGCATAGACAACCACGTCATCCCAAATGCGGAACAGATCCAACTCCTTGGAACAACACACGACTATGAGCTCAACTTCACATCACACCTGACGACCGTCAGCAAAAACACCAGCAGACAGATAGGAGTGCTCATGAGATTAAGAAACCTTGTACCAACAGAAGCTAAACTCCACATTTACAAATCAGCGGTGCTAC
>JAOBRB020273244.1:0-11376 GCA_027575285.2 Zoanthus pulchellus | reverse complement strand
GATAATTTGAAATGCATACGTACAGTGTGTTCAAATATCATTGACCTTATTCATAAATAACAAACATTTAAGTAGTCCAACTAGTTAATCTTCATTCAAATTACTCTCACTAAGCCCGTATTCTGGGTTAGAAAACCCAAAGGAATATCTTACTCCTAACAAGGCTAATATGAATATATACAAATGAATACCTACATGGTCTATGAATCATCTAATATTCAGTATTCCGTGATCACAACAATGTGTTTTCTGTTAAGTTCTTTAATAGAACTTCCATGTGACCACTGGATAGCACCTTGAGGTGTTCCCGGATTATTTATCTAATCACATATGCTGTTTGAGGTAGCCTACGTTAACCAGTACCACTCTGTTTAGTGAGCTTGAAGTGGACCGGTTCTTATTATAATGGTTTTTTTTTAGTGCACGGAAACTTTACAACCTGGTCGGCCTGGGGCGCATGCTCGTCCTCTTGTGGATCAGGATTGAAAAAGAGAACACGCACGTGCAATAATCCTAAACCAGAAAACGGCGGTCTAACTTGTGAGGAAAGGAAACTGGGTCCTAACACTGAGGTCGACAGCTGTTACATTAAAAAGTGTCCAAGTAAGATAATTCTGTCTAGAAACGTATTGTAACCTCTAGCTCCTAGCTCAACAGTTTTTTTAATGTTCTTAGCTGTTACCTATAAGTTATCATTGTTCGTGGCTTCATTTTGGGTTGTCTATTTAGCGACGTAAATTTTCTTCCTTAAAAAAAGTTTGTTTAGTGATTCGAAAAATAATTAAATTTACCCTCATTCTTCTTTCCCGTCGCATACATAAATAAAAGCAAACGATGTGAGATTATACAAGCACTAAACGGGATTAGCTGAAATGTGTCGATTTCTTATCATCATTTCAAACAGTTTTTCTTTTTCCACAAAATTTAGAAATTCTGACTACTGTCTTTGTTTTTTTTGTTATCGCTTCAGTTGATGGAAACTGGGGGGCCTGGACAGACTTCTCTGTTTGTTCCACTGCCTGCGGACCTGGGGTGAAGGAACGTAAGAGATTGTGTGACAGTCCAGCACCCGAGGATGGAGGACGAGATTGTGAAGGTGTTGCCAAGCAAGTCGCCGGTTGTAGCTATAGGCCTTGTCCAGGTATAATAATTAGGGGTTAAACTTTGAATTCAAAAGATTAGTTAATGAAAATCCTTTTTTCGCCAATTTGCCATTATTTTTTGAGAAAAATTCTTGTTTATCAAGTCAAGTTTACCAAGTCTTTGTATCTGTTTTATTACAGTTTAACTTCAAACGCTATTATTAATTTCAATGTAAGGAGCTTTTGATAAAGTCCTTGATACAAAAATGAATTAGTTATTAATATACCCCGGGCTAATGGATTTAAGGTTCAAGCTGAGCGAAATCTTGTAGAAGTAATGTTTGTTTTTTTCGAAGATACCCTCATCACTTTATTTCGTGATTTTTTGCAGTATTTTGTAGTAATCGTGTTTGTCTTTAATGAATGATTATGATACTGACGAATTGATTTTGTTTTTCCCAGTAAATGGCAACTTTTCAAACTGGACCGTATGGTCTAAGTGCTCGAAACCCTGTGGCTATGGAATTTCTTCAAGATGGAGGTTATGTTCATCTCCACCTCCTCAATTTGGTGGTAGCGACTGTCTCTACTTGGGTCCCGACACCGAGTCAAAGTTTTGTAATTTTGATCCATGCACTGGTAAGTTTTTTTAACTTTGGGAAACTAAATACTTTTTTATGCTATTAATCATTCTTGGTAGTTCTGGTCAAATTATTGAAGAATTTAAGCACTCAAATTCATATCTTTTACAACAAAGCAGTTCGCGAAGTCCTTAATTCTCTAAAAGAAGTTTCTAATTTGACAACTTTCGGTAACTGAAAGTTTTCGTACAAGTTTTAAAAAGTCTGGAAACATTTATTAAACTTTAGGTAAATGAAAAATTCCTGAAAACCATTTCTAAAAAGAAGTTACCACTATCTATTTTTTATCTTTTTCGTATTTTAGAAATTTGATACGATATTTTTTATTGGTCGCTAAATAACGAGATACTTGAAAAAACATGGAGTTACTGCCGCCTTGATTTCTTTGGAGAAGTTTGTAGTTTCATTCGTTATATAACATACAGAGTTTAGATTGTAAATTAAAATATTTTACCTCTAGGCAGCCCTGGAAAAGATATTAATGTTTATCATTATTTAATGGTAAAGCTTTAAAAATGTGCTAATGCAACGTGTATAACAAAGTGTTTTCACTCTGACAGCGGATGGAAATTGGGGAGAGTGGTCGGGTTGGAGCGGCTGCTCAGCAGCATGTGGTGCTGGAACACGCAAGCGCACAAGAGTATGCAACAACCCAGCTCCCACAAAGGGTGGTCGCAACTGCACTGGTGAAGATACACAGTCTTTGTACTGCAACGATCGTCCTTGCTGTAAGTAGCAAGTTCTAGACTGAGCGAGGCATCTCATTGAGGCATCATACTTTCATTGAAAATCTGAGTTTCTTTTTTGACTGAGAGTCTTAGTTAATTATCGGTCTGTTTCTTTGCCTTAGAGCACTTCTGTGTTGCTGGAGCGTTTTTAATTACCGTTATAAAATTATGTTAATTGCCCATCAACAATTATAGTAGCCAATGTGGATTTGCAGATGGATTTTGGTTGGATTGGATTCTGACAGAAAGTTCCCCGTCTTTGAAAGAGAAAGAAAATGCTTTTCAAATGTATTTCATTTACTAACAGTAGTTGCATGATGTCTGTCTTGTGCATTTCTCAAGTTATATCTGTGACACCGAATGAAAATTTTCTTCTTCGCTCCTTTTATATTTCAAAATCACTCATATCACATTATTAGATAATTTACCAATATAGGTGGGGCTTGGTCTAAACCGTTACATTTTAGAAATATTTTCTTGTAAAGAATACTGAAGGTTTTTTAGTATAGATTTTATAAACGTTTTTTAAAATACTTTCAAAGAAGTCTTTCTCTTATTTGCTTAACTGTTTTGTTGTTTACCATTTATATGAATATTCTTTTATATCGAGCGTGTTGACTTTGTGAATTCTTACAGGTGACGTTCAGTACCAACCTGTTGGGTGTTTCAAGGATAACGAAGAAGACCCTAGACCTCTCCCGGAAATGCTATTTACCGATAATGATCCAACAAGTGAGAAATATTCGGGAATACCTGTTAATGGTGATAACTGGGACCAGTATCTACCTGAGTTGGTATGCAGGTCAGTGTTCCTGAATCAATTTATCTTATTGACTGGCACCATGGGTAACAGTGTATGTTTTGTGACAAAACATACTACTTTCCCGACGTTAAGGTCAATAAGTGTTTTGTTATATAGCAACTATCAGAGAAGAACAGAAACCGCCGCCTGGTTAGCCTAGTTGGTTAGGCGCAAGTCTGCTGTGCGGGAGGTCTCAGGTTCGATTCCCGGCCGGACAAACACTCAGGGTCTTTAAATAATTGACGAGAAAGTGCTGCCTTTGCTTTAACATCTGCAAATGGTTGGACTTTCACGTCTTCTAGGATAAGGACGTTAAACCGAAGGCCCAGTTTCTCCATCTCTCTATCGAGGGACTTAAAAGAACATATACACTTCCCGGTGTTGTGGTTTGTCTCCTCAACTGAGGGCTTTTCTGATCGGCTGCCAATTTGCGCCATAACGTGTAAGCCACTCAGCGGACGTTTTTAAGACCCTCAAACTGACTCCGAGGGTTTTTCTCCGGGTGCTCTGGTTTTCCTTCCTTTGCCAAGTCGACTTTTGTACCAAGATCTGACATTAGGGATTAAATATTAGTCTGTGGCTAAAAAGAATGGGCAACCACTTTCTTCATAATTGACATTAAATAACTAAAAGTATTTATGTTTTAACCTCTTCCATTCCATCTATTTACATTAATTGTAAATAGTAATTCACAACTTTTTCATCATATAGATGTGCCAAAGCCGCCACAATAAGAGGGTATTCACATTTCGGTCTTCAGGGATATGGAGAGTGCTTATCTGGGCCACGTGCCGGTATGACGTATAACAAAGATGGCATTCAAGGCGCTTTCATCCAGCGACCAGCTCCTAAACCCTGGGTGGGTTGTATAACTAAAGCTTTCAACGAATGTCGAGATGAGAATGAAGACTGTGTTGGACAGGAGAAAACCAACTTTGTATATGGCTTCTACAACAGTAAGTGTTTCTAAGGAAAAAAGGTTCAAAGTAAAGTTTTAACTTTGGATGTGGTTTTGCTTGACCATAGTACTTTGATCATTTTAAAACGTCAGAAACATTTTAACATATGTGCTTGTTGCTTTCACCTTTAGTCACCCCAGTTGACGGTGGGTATGCAGATTGGTCCCCCTGGACCGAATGTTCGCAGTCTTGTGGTCAGGGAGTGCGCTCAAGAACTAGGAATTGTACCAATCCCCAACCAAAATGGGGAGGGAGGGATTGCTCTATATTAGGTGAACCACAAGAGAGCGAGCAGTGTGACAATTTTGTAGCCTGTCCAGGTATTATTTCGTTGGCTTTTTTTGGTGTTAAATAGCAATGCTTTTGCCTAAACCTTCATAAATAGAAAAATACACAATATTAATACCAGTGCATCGATAGGTTTATGTTATTTTATTTGTATTGTGAAATTGATATTTATATGATCCTTTGTACCATCATTTTTCTACATACGATGAACGTATTAGTTTATTGTAGATGATCCTTTAGGTCTCGTTGAAAAGCCCCAAAGACGCTGGCACGTGGTACCACATAAACGGTTTGTTAGGGAAGCAATTAGGACTTGTTTGTTTTACGTTTCACTGACATTTTCATTTCTCAAACTGGCTGATTTTGGTATTTGCAAGAAGATTGCAGTAGTTTAGCTGACTTTCAAATTGCTGAGAGTTTTGTTCTTTATGTCTTTGCAGTTGATGGTGGATTTAGCAGCTGGGGAAATTGGAGCAAGTGTAATGTGATGTGTGGGAAGGGCATACAAGTACGAACCCGAGTCTGTAACAGTCCCCTACCATCTGATGGTGGTCGAGCATGCATTGGACCTTATACTCAGGGTCTTTCTTGTGAACCGTCAGCTTGTGCAGGTAACATGAACTTATAATGCCGTATTTCTTTGTCTAGAGCGCATTTTGATTTAAATAGAAATAGATAGAAATTAGTCCCTCTTCTAAAAGTAAACTGGAATTATCCGGTGATCAATCAATGGCTTATTTCATGAGTGGTAATTTACTCAATTTAAGTAAGTGTAAAAAAGAAGCTTGGAAAAACCAATCCTTGCTGAGGTATTAAAAGTCACAGCTGTCTGAAATAGATCATTAAATATGACCTACGAGGCCGTAGTGCGCAATATCTTGGCTTCACGTTAGCTAGTCTCTCTTTTTTGCTATCAATTTTTAACAATAATTTTTATTGCCTTTTTCCGCAAGAGCATAAATTATGCGTTTACATTACATCTTATGATCTGTTTATGAAGCTGAGCCGCTTTGCAGCTTATGCTATGCTTATGCGGCCTGAGCGAAGAAACTCTTTATTGGCTGCAGGCTACTGTTATTGGTATCGTCTGGCGATTAGTGTTGCATTTGAGGCGGTTAAAAACGGCTAAATTAACGGTTTGTTTCCCTTTCCGAGTGATGGACGGCCAAATCCAGCCGGTGATTACCACTTTCTCAGCCGGCGAATTTCGCCGGCAGCCGGTGCTTAGCGACAACCCTGAACCCCGTGTCCGTAAGGCCCATTATTGTGGTTTAAAGTTAATTACTGGATAGTTCTGCTATTTATATGCTTAATTTTGAATATTGGAAAATATTGTTTTACAGTTACCTGTTAAAATTTATCTGTTTTGTTTTATCAACGTGGAACTATATTTGATTTTGTATTGAAAGTATTATAATTTTACTCAACTTTATTATCATACGGAGCTGCATTGTTTTTTGTAAAAGCCTGATAACTGTATTGATAATGTGTCCACAGTAAATGGTAACTGGTCAGCATGGTCTGCTTGGGAAGCATGCTCAGCAACGTGTGGCGACGGTGTACAGATTAGAACACGAGTGTGTGATAACCCTGCGCCAAGTAATAGTGGTCAAGGATGCAGCGGTGATGCTATTCAGCAGAAGCCATGCGCACTACGACGATGCCGTAAGTATTCAAATTTATTTGCTCGGTACAGAAATTGTAATTTGTTGTGGAGACTCGATTTTATAACAATTAGAAAGACGATGACACCAATTGCAAATATTGTCCATCGTACTGGTTTATTGCTTAATTCAAATCATTAATGAACATATTCTCTTTGGAGGTAAACAAATAGACTTTTTTTTTTAAACTTTTTTTTTAATTTTACCCAACTCTGTTGTAGCTTAACCGCAGGTTTGTATTGTTGCCCTTAATTTTGTGCAGAGGCAGCAAACTGGCTCTCAAAAAAAACGTTTTCTGTGCTTAGCTGTTGTCAGTAAGAAAAATATGTTGTCTTGATCAAAAAGGAATATTCATTATCAACATCGACCTTTTAGTTTTATCTCTTTTCAAAGTTTCTTGTTAACGTATTGGGAAAATGTTTCCATTTATAATAATCCTAATTTTTATCTGTTTTCTTTTTCAAAACGAACAACTCTTCCAAGTGACCCGCTTATTAAAATATATAAAAAAAATCTTGTCATTATTAACTTTCTTCTTTTACCATAACTGACTATTGAGCTATGTGGAATCTCTAAAAGTAGAACGAGTGTATTAAACTGGAGTCAAAATGGACCGATTACAAACTCCACTGTAAATTCTTGTTCGAAACTAGCCTTTAGCAAGCCACTGTTAATAAATAACACACTATTAATTTTTGCTTGAAATGTATACATTTTCAGCTTAATAGTGAATAATGATAAGTAAAGACTGTAATGCATATCTAAAAAAGTAATACTTCAAAATGTCAATTACTTCTTAGCCTATGCGACTCAGAATTACTCAAACTCCCATTCTCTTGATCGGTTTAATCTTGTGTCTTCTACAAAAAGTAAAAGCCCATGAATCTTCTCTTTTGATGGCCTTACGCTTTAATAACCATTTCTTTCCATGTGGTAGCAATCGATGGGAACTACACGGGATGGACAGACTGGAGTCCTTGTAGTCGCTCATGCGGTAACGGAAAGAAGTTCAGAACAAGGGACTGCACTAATCCGCAGCCCATGTATGGTGGGCGCAACTGCTCTGAGATAGGAACTGCCAAAGAGGTCGTGCATTGCAATCCAGAGCACTGCCCAGGTTAGCAAGCTTTATTGATGAAAAAATTACTATACTTGAGTTCATCTTTACAGCAATAGTACCCAATATAGTGGCTTCAGGTCAGCTACTAGCACTTTTGTGCTATCTGTACATGAGTTCATCTTTATAGCCATAGTACCCAATATAGTGACTTCATGTTAGCTACTAACACGTTTGTGTTATACTTTAGTTTGTCTTTATATCCATAGTGTGCCCAGTATAGTGGCTTCAAGTTAGCCACAAGCACGTTTGTGCTATCTATACTTGAGTTCATCTTTATAGCCATAGTGCCCAGTGTAGTGGCTTCAAGTTAGCTACTAGCACGTTTGTGTTATACTTGAGTTTGTCTTTATATCCATAGTGTGCCCAGTATAGTGGCTTCAAGTTAGCCACAAGCACGTTTGTGCTATCTATACTTGAGTTCATCTTTATAGCCATAGTGCCCAGTGTAGTGGCTTCAAGTTAGCTACTAACACGTTTGTGCTATCTATACATGAGTTCATCTTTATATCCATAGTATCCAATACAGTGGCTTCAAGTTAGCTACTAACACGTTTGTGCTATCTGTACACGAGTTCACCTTTATATCCACAGTACCCAATACAGTGGCTTCAAGTTAGCTACTAATACGTTTGTGCTATCTATACTTGAGTTCACCTTTATATCCATAGTACCTAATGTAGTGGCTTCAAGTTAGCTACTAGCACGTTTGTGCTATCTATACTTGAGCTTGTCTTTATATCCACATCTACAGTTGTAAGCTTTGCGCTCTTACTAATGGACGAAGTACTTCGGTACAAAACACCATGTAAGTAAGCCCGAGCAGCAAATAAACAACTTCCAATCAATACAAAATACTTAAATTGTGTTATTTGTATAGTTCACGGAAATTGGGCGCCGTGGAGCATGTGGAGTTTCTGTTCCTCTTCTTGTGGAGCTGGTAAGCGAGAACGAATGCGTCGATGTGATAACCCTTCAACAAAATATGGTGGCCACAGCTGCGTTGGTCCTGACAGACAAGATATGCCCTGTAGTTTGGTGGACTGTCCTGGTGAGTTCAAGACATGGTCTTTCTTTTTTTGTTTGCTTGTAAGTTTGAGAAGGGTTATTCATGATTTCTTTCATTCATTTATTTATATTCAAATTAAAACTGATGTTGGCCTCTCTTGAAACTTCAAGCATTCCGTTTTTATGTTGCAAATGTAAACAAAACTTAAATGTAAGAAGTACTAACGAGAGGTTGTTCACAGTAGACAGTTTTCAGTTCTTTTTGCCAAAAATTCTACCTTATTCTTTAGTAGTTTTACTTCGTCTGAAACATCAACGGCTCGATTTTCTGCGTAACTAATCTTTGCGAAATCCTTCTTGCGAAATCATTTTTGATAATGGTTAAAGAGTTTTTCTTTCATAATAATTTAAAGTTGAAGAAATTCCAATATCTTGAATGTGCTCATTCTTGTCCAAAATGTATTTCAAAAACCAAAAGTAAATTCTTCGAATGCCATCAGTTTCAAAAACTAAAAGTTATCAGACAATTCCTTCTGTTTCAAACTATCCGTCATACTTTAATATTGATGCCATTTGCGATTATCGCCAGTCCCCTTAATAACACGGCTAATGATGAATCATGGTTGAGGAAACTTTCCAATTTCATAGATTTGACTAAAGTCAAAAAAATTCTGCTATGATTTTTGTTGCATGAAAAATAATTTGATACAGTGCAACAATAAGTTAGCTGTACGTAGCTAGCATATTTAAGAAGGGAATTCCAAATCACAAAAACCTGTGTGGTAAAATCTTTTTTGTCAATTTTGCTGGCCCCACAAAATGCTTATTTCACAGAAAACAAGATAAGAAAAGAAAAGAGCGCTCATTATCAAATTTTATGTAATGTCTCCTTCTTTTAAAAAGCGCTTTGAAACCTCTGGACTCCTCCTTCTGGCAACACCCCTGACGCATATTGATATCCATTCATAATTGTATAAATATATGTATGAATACTCTGTTCATTTATAGTTGATGGGCAGTGGGGCATGTGGTCCTTGTGGACTGAGTGCTCAGCTACGTGTGGTGCAGCCAAACGCTCTCGCGGTCGCGATTGCGACTCTCCGCCCCCGGCGCATGGTGGAAAGTCGTGCGAAGGATCATCAAAGCAAGAGGAATATTGCTCTCTTGCTCCTTGTAAAGGTAAGATAAATTCCAGTGATTTTTCTCAATTTTCATCAACGGCTTTATATGTATAATTTTGTATCAAAAGATGTAAATACTTGAGCTTATTTGCATGAGCAAAATATCTCAATTTCTATTTTTTATTTATCATTCCTACACAGCAAATATTGATGCATGTTCTGAATTCTCCTTCTTTAGCGTTTATTCCTTTAATTTTTCATATTCTTCGATATCAATTGTAACATGTGGAGATTCTAACCAATACATTTCTTGTTAGTCCACGGCGGTTACTCAGATTGGGGTTCTTGGACCCAGTGTGACGTCACATGTGGTGGTGGCCATCGACAACGATCACGTGCTTGCACTGTTCCTGTTCCTGAGTTTGGTGGCTCAAACTGCACACACTTGGGGCCAAATGTCCAGAGCGATACTTGCAACACGCAACCCTGTGCTCGTAAGTTATAACTATCAACGAAGTATAGAGATTTGTCAGTGGTGACTACTACCACTTTTATTATCATCTCGTTTTAAATCAAATAAATTCATTTTTGCTGAAACATGAAACTTCTCACTGAGTAAGAAAAGAGCTTAGAAATCAATTTTAACTTAAAAATCATAACTATCATAGTGTACAAGTGACAAAATACTGGCAGTCCCTAAAACGTTTTAGACTTTATACTCTATTTAAGCATTAGAGCACATGCAATTTTCTTTGACTTTATCGGTGAAATAGAGCACGCGTGATGTTGGGAGAGACACGAGAACGTTGTAAAATCATGAGTCGCAGGCAAGTGATTTTACAACGTTTCGAGTGTCTCTCCAAACATCACAAGTGCTCTATTTCGCCTAAAAGTCATAGAAAGTTGCATGTGCTCTAATGCTTTTTTGATATAGCAAAACAAGCGGCAAATTAAGCAAGCGAAAACCATGACTTTATCGTTGTAATATAGCATAGATTTGAACCAATCAGAGCGCGCGTTATATCGTAGCTATATTATAAAGAGTGATATTTAAGAGCCATGTTTTCACTTCTCTATATTTTAGTCGACATAGAAAAAAAATTGAGACGACGTTTTGCGTAATGATCCAATCGTCTGCTATAGTTCCATAAATGAAGTTGATTTCAATAACAGTTACCGATCATATTAATTGTTATACAGTTTTGTCTAGCAAACCAAGTCACAATTCCTGGTTATAGCAAGTTCCATGCTACAATCACAAAATCTAAAATGATCCTTTTATTTGCTCCGTTACAGAGGCTGGCGGCTGGTCGGGCTGGTCTGTATGGACAGCTTGTTCACGGTCTTGTGATAGCGGCACTCAGGTTCGTGTCCGTTCATGCACTGCCCCGCGTTCATCTTACGGTGGGCCGGACTGTGTCGGAAACGGAAAGGAATACAAGTCTTGCAAGCTTCAGGACTGCTGTAAGTATTTGATAGCTTCATCGTAATCCTCAGCTTCTACATTACAATGATTATGAAATTTTACCGTAATCTTGTTAAGAGTGTGGAAAACTATGTTCTATCCTATAGTATTGAGTTGAAATATCAACTCGTTTGCGGTTTGATTCCAGTCATAGCAACATTAACTTTTACTTTTTTGAAAGTTATAAAACGAATTCTTTCGAAATTTATTTTCCAGTAAATTCTAAATTTCTTCTCCATTAAATCTATGGGCTTATAGAGGCTTCGGGCAGTAAACAGTTATTGTATCATTACAGTCCTACTTCTTGATGTGGCATACAGTAAAATTCAGAAAATAAGCCCCTCAAACTTGAAACACAAAAACCACTCCATAAAAAAGACCCTCCGAATTTGAGCCCCTCCGAATATAAGCCCCTCTACTCTGTCAGAGTAGTCAAGTTGATTGACAGCCGCCTGTCACGTGACATACCCCGTCACGTGACAGGTTGTTAATTCCTGAAGA
>JAOBRB020273133.1:0-11377 GCA_027575285.2 Zoanthus pulchellus | reverse complement strand
TACTACTACTACTACTACTACTACTACTATTACTACTACTACTACTACTACTACTATTACTACTACTACTACTACTAGTACTACTGTTGTTGCAATAGCCCATTGTTAAGGTTACTACTGCCACTGTTACTGATATTATTACTACTACTACTATTACATTAGCCCATTGTTACTGTTACTACTGCCACTGTTACTGATATTATTACTACTACTACTATTATTGCATTAGCCAATTACAGGTTAGCTCTCACAACAGATACTACGATTACTCATTTATTAACCTCTAAAGGATGGAAAGCTGAAAGAACTGTCGTCACACAAATGTTGGAATCTTGACATAGGTTGGGATTAAACTTAGGACCTTGTTGCTGGTTAAGTGTTCCAATTATTTTGTTAAGAGAGTTGCTGTTCTGTTAGATGTTTACTGTAGTCCCTTTATGATTCCAGCTTGAGTGCTTAAAGCTAATTGCTTCACCCAAGTTCACAGACAAAAGGATTGGATATCTTGGTGCAATGATGCTCCTAGATGAGAGACAAGATGTCCATTTGTTAATAACAAACTCGTTAAAAAAGTAAGTACGAAATAATGTTGGAGTGAAGTTTCAGATCATGTTTCAATCACATCCACTCAGCTATTAGTTAATTCAATTTAGACAACACTTGATTAGATTTTTTTTTATTACTGCAGCTGCCAGTATCATCATTTAAACTGTTTCTTCTCTATCGTGGATCTTAGTTCTTCTTATGTAATGCATTCTAAAATATAACATTTGATCTTAACAAATAATCTAAATAAAAGATGGACAGCAAAATTATTCCTCATTCTCTCAAAAAGAGCATAATTAACCAATTTTAATTGTAGTATTTTATTTTTCCGCTAGTGTTGCAATCTGTGAAATGTTGCAACATATTACTGTCAAACAGCAGCATCTCTCAATTGATATCTGATACCAATTTATGCAACACATTTAAAAGGGGTGTTTTTGGCTGAGAACATTATGGCATGATTGTAAATGTTCAGCTTGAGCTCTCTGCATTGTATACTGATTACATACTAAGTTCTGTAGTTGCTAGTTTATGATATTCAGTGAGTGCATTAAAATGTACTTCACATAATAACAGAAGACAAGTGAAAGAGAATGTTTCAATTTGCCATCATGGGTTTTTCAGTTTTAATTTGATTTGAAGTCATAGAATCATTTACTGCATTCCTAAACCAAAAGTGAAAAAATTGTTTAAAATTAAAAAGTTGTAGTTTAAGTCTATTATTTGTTAGATTTTACACTGTCAATACTAAGAGAAACCTTTTTACTCCACCAAAATTAATTATCAAGCATTATAATTATTATAGTACAACAGTCATCTGTGTACAATAAAGTGAGAAGGATTCTGATAAGTTAATTGTCTATATTTTTATGAACAAAGTGGCAAAGTTCCTACAAGTTTGTTTTATTTCTCAAGCTAGCAAAACCCTTCAATTCCATATCTGGTTATCACTGATCTGATTTCAATTTCTCGTAAATGTTCACCTTTCTTACTAGGCCATGAAAGCACAGACAATATTATGTTTTGATTCTCATTTAGTTATTTTCGTTTTGCCTTAAGTCTCTAAACATCACTTTTGTAAATTCTTGTTTCAGTGACATGAGCCATTCAAATCAATTTGTTGTTGGATTGGCTTTGTGTACATTAGGAAAGTAAGTATGATGTACATGTTCTTCACTGTGTTCTTGTGAATACAAACTAGCCCTTGATCAGTTTTTTCTTTTCTTTTCTTTTCTTTTCTTTTTTTTTCTTTTCTTTACTTTTCTTTTCTTTGGGAATGCTTTTTGAATAAGATTGTTAACTCATCTTCCAAACTGTCTGAATAGAAAGAAAGCAATTTCATACTGTATCGCCATACTATTAACATTTTGATCGGGGAGAGAGACATGATATAATGTAGAATCCATGGCTCAGAATTAACGTGTGTGAAAAAAATGAAAAAATTGTGATACAAAACTAATTGCAATTGTGAGCCAGTGATTCCACATTATATTGCCAGCATTGGGAGAAACTATATTTGTCATATCACCACTCAACCAATGTGTAATATATTTTCTCCCAGCTAGCTGGCAATATAATGTGGAATCACCGGCTTAGAATTGCAATTACTTTATTGTTATGTCCCGGGATTTGACTTGGTAGCACAACTCAATCCAAGTAACTCACATTTTATTAAATCTGAAGGTTCTTAACGATTACAGAATGATTACTTGACTTCCATAACTTCTTCACTACCTGACGACTAGAACCAACTACCCACAAAATGAAATCTCATTGATCTATATTCTACTGACACGTGATACGCCTACTGTATCATCACAATATTTTATCATTACTTGTTTGTGTCTCGTAGACATGAAAGACCTTTGCTTAACACCATAGAAATCCTAGATGCTGTATATTAAGTATTTGCTCTATGGGTGGAAAAGTATTTAGCTACTGTATAGATATTAAGACAATACTGCATCACTGTTGTACAGTTGCAAATCAAATTAACAAATATTTTTGCTATCCTGGTATCCAATATAGAAGCATGATGCTACACAAATAATGCACAACAAAAGCTATCCTAAAAAGCCATTGAAATGAAAAGTAATCACTCCATTTACACAATATTGTAATCAATTATGTTAATAAAAAAAAGTTTAAAAAAATATATTTTTATTTATCTTTATTTTGTATTTTGGGGAGTATCTATCTACTAAGAAAACAATTCTGAAGGTAAATTCAGTCAAGATTGGCTGTTGACGTGTGAATGATATTTTAACATTGAACTATGACAGTGATATTTATTTGTGTTCTGTTCTAGCATTTGCTCACAAGAAATGAGCAGAGATTTAGCTGGGGAAGTTGAAAGACTTCTCAAGTCATCAAATTCATATCTTAGGAAAAAAGTGAGTATAGTAACTTTAATTGACTTTAGGAAAAAACTCTTGGAGCCAGCTGGCTTCTACATTTTTAGATTTTGGTTGCCAGCACATAAAAATACCTTGAAATTGCAGTGGCAAAACTGGCAACTACAAGTAAAAAGTTAGTCTCCAGCAGACCAAATCAAGTCGCATTGGTGACCCCACAGGTTGCAATATTGAGCATTATTTATTATTAATAGATAATAGATAACTGACAGAGAACAGTTTCTTTGCAGAATTTTTTAGGTGATCAAGTTGAAAAATATAATTACACCTTTTTAACTTTTGATCTTTCTGAATTCTGGAACATTTGACAGAGCAACAGAGACAAGTTTGCAAATTTGGGTGTCAGAAAAGTTCTGAATAATGCCTTAAAAATTCCAGAAAAGTTTTTGAAGACAGCAAAGGACAGCAACTGAATTATTCTCATTTATTTTGTGAAAGAAAATGGCCTCCTCTTTATCTTTAAAAATACCTTATTAATAAAAATTAATAGCTGTAACATTGCATATTTTTATTTGTAAAACTGTAGTGAACCAATTAAACATTATCTTCAGAGCTTAGTGAAATACAATTATGCAAATATTTGGGAGAATTCAAGAACAGATTAATGAGAACCTAAGATGCAGTCAACTAATTTTGCTTTCAATTTAAGGAAAAAAGCCTTCCTCATGAGTGAGTGTATCGTAACTGCATAATTTTGACCACTGTGTTATAAAAATGGCAAATTTGGAACACTCATTTATATTTTTCCTTACTTCAGACACTTGTAACAGTACCTGCTGTATTAAAAATTTAATTTTTTCTTTAATAGTAGAAATATCAGTTGAACCAAGAAAAAGTTACTGTACATATAGTACTTCACATAAAACTGACCAGTAGTTTATCTGTATTAATTTGTTGATGGTACGTACTTACATTCTAGGCAGCCCTATGTGCCAGTCATATTATTAGGAAAGTACCTGAACTTATGGAGATTTTTGTCCCAACCACAAGGTCGTTGCTTAATGAACGAAATCATGGTAAGTTCAATTTACCTAGTTTAAATTTTACTGCAATTTTCAAGTGTAAATTTTGCTCATTGAAAACTTTAAAAGGAAAATCATCTATTAAGTGGTCATCCTAACCCTTTCACCATTTGAAGTAGTATGTTTACAACTGTTTCTAATTTAAATTATTGTTGCTAAAGCATCAAGATTTTAATCAATATCTTATCTAATGCTGGTAGTTAACAACTGAGCTTCTATAAAGCTGCAGTTGATAATTTTTGTTGTTACTTTTCTTTACACAATAATTTTTTATGGGTTAAGTGCACAGGGTTTCAAAAATTCCAACTTGTATTTCACCAAGTTGAATGTAGATGATAGAGTTCTAATGTAACTGTTTTCATACTTTTTGCAGGTGTCTTGTTAACAGGTATTGGACTGGTGATTGAAATGTGCAAGCAAAACCCTGAAACACTATCACATTTTAGGAGGGTTAGTTTTATGGAAGTTCTTTACTTCCTTTAATTTTTAAATCGTGTTTTTTTTTCATAAACTTGTGTAGATTCACTACTGTGTTGTTCAATATAGCCATAACATAAGTCCTTACAGAGCCTCATACAGCTTACCGAAGGCAGTGTTGTATCTGGGGTCTCTTCAATGTTAAGCAGATGAGAGTCTTTGACTCCCCTGGGCCCAGTTGTTCAAAGGCTGGTTAAGTTTAACCCTGGGTTATGCAAAAATTCAAACTACAGAAATTACTTTATGAAAAGGGTTAATATACATTTTTCAAAGAAAAGTCTTGTTAATTCCAAAATTACAGCAACTAGAATCTCTCCTTGTAAGTTTGGAAACAAGATCGTGGGTTAAACATTTAACCCTGAGTTAGTGTTATCAGCTTTTGAACATTGGGACCCTGGATGGTACTGTAATCTATTGTGGGTCACCTCACATCTGACACTATTGCAGGAGAACCTGTGAAAAGTCTCTAAAAAACCTCTTAAAATCTGTGTATCTTCTGATGCACCCTCTGAAAATGCTCTTAAAATTGCATTTGACTTTTAGCATGATACTGTTTGAAATGAAAAGGTGACTTAATTTGCTTTTAAAAAACATTTATTCCCTGAATCGGGGCTTAAAAGATTTGTCTCCCTTTTTGCTTGTCACCATTGTGGCAATGTAGAAAAAGTAAAAAAAAAAACAAAACATAAAAATCAAGTTAACAGTTGAACCTTTTTGTGCATTTTGTAGAATACATGCTTATCAGCCATTTGATGTCAGATGCATTGTAACAAATTTTAAGTGTAGATCATTGACAATGATACCATTCTGACCAGACATTGTTCCTTGAGTGGTTGTTATAAGCCCTGCTAATGCCTTTGTTTTGTAATCTTGGAATTATATGACAATAATATTCATGTTGTACAATTCTAGTGGCTAATACATTAGTTACTTTATTTATGTCCACATTTGAGAACACAGTAACTATGTTATTTTCAAGAATCCTGGTGGATCCTTGATAAAATTTCTGTTTTTGTGATTTGCAGCATGTTTCAACATTGGTTAAGACATTAAAAAATATGATTATGTCTGGTTATTCACCTGAGCATGACGTGTCTGGTATCAGCGATCCTTTTCTTCAGGTCAGTTCAAAATGTTGCCATAGAACCTATCTTGGTTTGCTGTAGGTACTCTGAATTTCCCAATAATAGGGCTTGTACAATTGTCACTTTTCACGATTTTCTACTCTATACGAACCATCTTTGATCCTTTTAAACAGCAGTCGTTTTGCATGAAAAATGAACTTGCAACTGCTTAAGCAAACAAGGGCAATGTTCAGCAATCACTATTTTGTTTATTTCTGTGGTTGCAAGAGCCCACACTGTTATCAGCATGAGGTCAAGGAAATGAATAAACTTCTAAGATGCCTCATCTCTTTTATTGTGCCTTGTACTAATATTAGTTTTGTTTCCACCCAGTACCATTATTAGTAACACATTTTACTATTATTCAGAACTTCAGGGTCAGCTGATTGACCTTAAGTTGTGGAACCTAAAGTAGCATTAGAAAATTCCAAAGAATATAAATCACAATGTCTTGTTATGAGTTTGTCTGCTAGATGAAGACATTTCTGGTATGTAAAATGTGGAACCACTGTATGCTATACATACAGCAATCTCCTTATATTTAGATGCTGAAATTGTACATTGTATTTGAGCATGTCCAAATAAAGAACTGCTTCATAATATAGGTTTAATCTTACGTTTTTTTTTGAGATCAGGCAAAGTTGTATTCACAGAATTTTCAATACCCTAAAATTGGCTCTTGTGACCATTTTTTATAGGTAGAAAAATTTGATTACAGGTTGTTTGGTCTGCCTAATGATACCACTCAATCAGAATATTGCATTGCATTTCATTTGCTTTTGGTCATAACAAATGCTACATGTGAAACTGGTTTTTCAGTAAATTAACCCTTTCACTCCCAATCACTTATCAACACTCACCTTACATAACAAATAGAAAATGAAAATAAACTGCTGAAGATTAAAGGTGAAATTCTCTCAAACTTGTTCAGTGAAAAATATGGGCTCAAGTTGGGAGAACTTAATAAATGAACTGGGACTGAAAGGGTTAACGTTGATAAGAGAAGCTAAAAACGTCAGGATATGCAGTTATCTTAAAGATTGTACTACTGCACCCCTCACCAACTGAGCTGTTATGCCATACTGTCAAGTTTAAAGAGATTTCATATAGTGTAATCAGTGTCAGTGACTTAATAAAATGAAGAACACTTATCATTTGTTCACTTGCTTTTGGTTTAGGTTTACATTATTAGATTATTAAGGATACTTGGCAAAAAGGATGAAGAGACGAGCGAAGCAATGAATGATGTCCTAGCACAGGTAAAAGAAATAGTTTATAGTGTTTTAAATGCACTAATTTGCAGGACAGATGATATTTATGCAGTTTTATTTGTCCAAGATCTCTCTTCATTTGCAGCTTTAGTAACAAGCAGTAGATGTTGCTTGTTTCTTAGCCCACAATCTATAAATCTAAACTAAACTACAGATTATAAATGCAACCACCAAAGTGAAGAAGATTTTACATTTTGAAAAACAAATGAAAAATGCACTACCATTGGTAGGTTAGCTGCATTTGAAAATTCTTAGATTTGTGAGTTCTCAATGACATGTAGGTCCACATGTGCAATATGCAATTAATAGAATTCAACAAACTTTTACTTAAAATTTCCAGAGCCACCATTGCAAGTTATTTGGTTAGTTATACTAAAATAGTATATGCAACAGTCATAGTTGCACAAAGAAACACATTATGCTTAGTAACAGTCCTGTTTTTAAGAAATAGGAAGTAGAATAATTTTTGTAGGAAATGCGGAATTCTTAATATGCAAAATTAAAATGTCAAAAGGCCTTTGAACAACTCAACTCAAAGAGCATTGTCGCCTGGAATTCTAAACCTCATCGAAATCAGCAACTTTACACAGCCGAGGGAAGAGTTTTGTAAATATTTTCATTGCCACAGGACTGCAATTGATGCTTTTTGTGAGTCACCAGCCCGTTCATTGTTCGACTAAACCACCTCCAAACGACGGTATTTTACCCGCAGTTGCTGAAACAGTGGATAGCAAGCAACAACAAAATACGCTTGAAAGAAAATTGTTTCTATAACAATTTTAATATTTATACTTTATATAATTTACTGTTTACAGGTTGCTACAAACACTGAAACTAGTAAGAATGTTGGCAACGCTATTCTGTATGAAACTGTGCTCACAATAATGGACGTGAAATCGGAAAGTGGATTAAGGGTGGGTACAACAATTTTATGATTAATTTTTTAGATTATAGCTGTTTGAAGCATTCTTAAACTAAACTTAATTTTCTGCAAGTGAAACAAATAGCTTCCTATTCATACACAGTGTGTTGTTCGGATGCCACTAGCAGCGAACATGTGATGAATACGATGAGTGGTTCAAGTTCATATTGTATCAAGGAACATAGATGTCACTCACATTTTGATACACACGATACATGTGACGAATGTTTTAAAGAGGGTTTTTACACCATTAGTACTAAAATCTTGAAATTTGGTCAACATTGTGTGTTATATTCCTAGATATATGGTAGTACTGTATGGTCAACATTGTATGTTATATTCCTAGATATATAGTAGTACTGTATGCTCTTAATTCAAAGTGATAAATACTTTTTCTAGTTTTTACTATTCTGGCATTAAAGATTTCATTCGTTTTTTTATTTCTAAGTAAATTTCATTAGAATAATGGAGCTGCAAACAAACAATGTTACAAATCTCAGTTTATGGACCAATATGTGGTATTTTTTGCCAAAATAATTTCAATATTAATTTTTATATACCGAAGTCACAAGAGAATAACTTTTAATGATAAAATATTCTTTTCTGTTCGTTTACCATTATTCCCAGGGCTCGAAAGTAGGAAAATTTCATACTCACATTTTGTGACTGTTTGTAAAATTTTAGTCGCAAAAGGAAATATTTGGTTGCAAATGCGACTATCGGTTGCAGTTTCAAGCCCTGATACCAAACCACAAGGGCTCCATTGATGAAATTCCCCACTGTATCAGAAAAACATTAAATTAAACAGCTTTATTCATTTCAAATTGAAATTTTTTAAAAACATTTATTTTACTCCAGGTTCTTGCTATTAACATCTTGGGAAGATTTTTGTTAAACAATGACAAAAATATAAGGTACTGTGCATAAAGTGTATTATTTGATTAGTTTGTGGAAAATGTTCCTGCTAACACTTGGTCCATTTTTGCTCAGTTGCAGGAGGGTTTTGAGTTTGTCAAGTCTTTAAGTGAACAAACCAATATGAAGATACATCTGATATAAATCCATTACTTCATTTCTTGTTGCTGAGAGATAAAGTAGAGAAGTTACTGGCCTAATGTTTTATTTCTAAAATCAGTAATTCAGGCCTTTTCATATGATGCGTGTAATTGCTGACGGATACGTACAGTAGGCACACTTGTGAGTTGAATTATGGGTGCTTTAATTGCACGTGTGAAATGCAAAACTAGATCAAATTTGCACAATCTGAAATTAGTGAAAAATAGTTGTGCTGTATAGGAAGTGTAGGTTAAACAAGCAAATTTGATTAAAGTATGATTGGCTTGTTTTAGTACCTTTTAGTTTTTAAAACAATAATGATATAGTACTTGATGTGATCCATTTTACAGTACTTTAAATATAAATCTAGTTTCAAATAGTGGTGTATTAAAATAAATCAAATTGGAAGTAATTCATGTTTCTTTTTGTGTTGGACACATTTTGTTTAAACAACTACAGGCAACCGTGATTTTTACTTTGTTAGTACTTTCTTTCCCATCCAAGAAAGTATGTGTGCAAATTGCACTCGCAAATTAACGTGTGCAAATCACTGTGCGCTTGTATTTTGTTCACAAAAAGGCCTCATATTTATTCGCCTTAATGTTGGCAACAATGATGACCACTTACCTCCTCTTTTGGGAATTAGGGTATTTGTGGTATTTAGGCAAAAGATGTCAATAAGGATTCATCTATAATCATAAGGTAAATGTAATGTCTCTTTTTGCAAATTATAACATTTTAGCTTCAGAATGACAAATTCCAAGACTGTTGCAAGAATCTGAACATTCAAAACAACCGTTGCTGAAATGTTATTAGTGCTTCAGGGAAAAAAGCAGAACTGTTATAGATTTAATAGAATAATTTGAGTCGGAAAAAATTGTGATATTTGTTGTTTTTTTCAGATATGTAGCTTTAAACACATTGTTAAAAACAGTTCACGCAGATTATAATGCAGTCCAAAGGCATCGAAGTACGATTTTAGATTGCTTGAAAGACCCTGATATCTCCATTAGAAAGTAAGTAACCATGGTTGTATGCTATTGTAAACGCTTAATTTACCCTGTAATACGTAAGACCTATGTCCATTAGCAGTATGGTATCTTGTTTAACCTGTCAAACATTACACCACGGTCCGTCGATATAATCCATTTGATTAACGTCAAGTAATCATGGTCACAGAATATAGTTTTAATGGCAACTGTTTTTATTTCTCAGTCACCCCTCTTCTCCACTCGCCCGGGCCACTCCCCTCCTCCTCCATGTATCAGGATATATAAGGGTTAGACTGACAGTTTGCCCTTTGTGTTTCAGAAGAGCAATGGAACTTTCATTTGCACTTATTAACGCCAACAACATTCGTGGAATGGTAAAAGAACTTCTGGTTTTCCTTGAAAAAGCGGATCCAGAATTTAGATCATACATCACTTCTGAGATTTTTTTAGCAGCTGAAAAGTAAGTAGAATAATACTATGTACATGATTTTTATATAAGAGTCTTGACGCGATTTGTGGCTAAGCTTGTTTTGTTTTGTAGATCTAATTAAGAGAATATTCAAAGATTTGATTTTCATCTCGGGAAATAACGTGAACAGTCATCGTAAAACACCAAGGTTTCATTACCATCCACATTTGGCTTTTCAGTGTTGTCGAAAAAGATCAAAATGTGGGGCTTTTAGCAGTTATAATTACCGAAGAATGTCCCACATGTTTTTTTGATGAGATGGAACTTCGGATTTTCTTTAAAAATCTGGTGGTGGTCGTCAAACTTGCACGTTTAGGGTGTAGAGTGCAAGTACTCAGGCAGGTTTGCAACATGGTGAATAGCAAGAGTTATACAATTGTTTTTCAGTCGACCTTTCATGAGGTGTAATACCTTGTGTTTTCCTTTATCATTAGGTTTGCACCAAACAAAAGATGGCATGTAGATACTATGATGAAAGTACTGACATCAGTAAGCAGCGTTTTTCTCTTTCTTTTTTTTCTTTATTGAAACCTGTTGCATTCTTTATTCATTATTTTTTCTGATTTCAGCTTTCAAATAGAACTGTATTGAATTAATTATTTTATGATACAATGCCAGGAAAGACTGTATGAACAGTAAATAGTAATTTTGTGACAGCATATGTGAGTATTTAACATTCTAAAGTTTCAATACCTAGATTTCAGAAAATGTTCACTGTATTTGAGTTTCGAACAAAAAACAAATTACTAAAATATAAATACAATATAAATCACAAATTAATATTATAACTCAAATCATCAATAGAAAAATGTTACGAGTTTTACCTGCCTGCTGCGAACCAACAAAATATACATATTTGTCGAATATTGTTTGGTTGGCCTAGTTCGTATGGTGCCACCAAAAGGCTCGGCTTCAATTCCCGCCTGGATCAACATTAAGGGTTATTTTTTAAAAAATTGAGGGAAGGTTCTTCCTTTGCTCTAACATTATTATTGATTATTATTATTGATCAGTAGCACGATCACGACGCCATTTCACAAAAACAACCACCCATCGCGCAACATAATTCTCTATCTATCTCAAT
>JAOBRB020272920.1:0-11379 GCA_027575285.2 Zoanthus pulchellus | reverse complement strand
CAATGAAAGCACGGCGTCTGGATTTTACAACATTTCTCACCAAAAGTGCATAGTAAAAATATGACATGAGATTAATTTTTTTTCAATTACGCGGTTAGAAATGTTCAAACTTGTATTTAAAACCTGGATTGTATGGAAAAAAACCTATTTTTACAAGATGGGGTTACATAGATTACTCTGGTACAATTATAGTCATAAAACCTTAACAAAACACCTATGAAATTACCTTTTCTCGAGTGAGAAATGTTCGTGAAAAATGTCAAATATGGGCGTCACGGAAGACATCACTCTTAGTCACTCCGTACATGCAGTGCTTTGGTTGCGTGCGTGATCCAGAATAAACTTAGCAAAGGAACTACCGCATGGAACTAGCTCCTGCTGTTCCTCGGCGGGTATTTGACTCCAGAAGTGAAAAAACTTCCACCTTGCATTCATCATCTGCGTGTTAGTGTTGTCAATCGCTCCTGCTTTAATCAAAACCAAAGGTGCATCGGAAGTGGCGAAAAATGGCGTGTCTTTATTCAGTTCCAAATCTCTCGAGCACACGTTTTTGGGAGTGGGCTGGTGAACTGTGTCGCCTTCTAGAGTCTGTAAAAGGTCAGCCCATGCAATAATTTTTGGATGCCAGCGAAAATCATTCAGGAAAATCAGTTCAGCATCCTCGGCTCCTCGCCACACAAACGATCCAGTGGTGGGCTTGCAGAAGGTCTTGTAACTAACTTTAAGCGGCAATAAGATGAACAACTTCCCGCAATTTGTGTCCCCGTAAACATAAGTGTTTCTATATTTGCCCCTTCCTTTACACAAAGCGGTATAAACTGCGCTACAGAAATATTCGTTTATGATGCCATGCCTTTGCAGCAACTGATCAGCTGCCTTAATCCACCTCCCCTCACAAACGACAGCACACGGGATGGCTGTTTGTTCTTGTAGAGCCTGTAAAAGGTCAGCCCATGCAATAATTTTCGGATCCGCCTCTCGATTCGTAACTCGATCCGGCGCGTTCGTACCTTGACTCTGCTTGGGCAAATTCTTTGGCCAATTCTATAGCTTCATCCACCGCTTTACTTCCCCTGTTTGCTATAAACTGTGCGAGAGCAGTTTTTCCCTCTCGATTTTGTTGAACAGCCAAGCAAACGAGTTCCAATCGTGACGTTATACCTTTGCTTTGGACAATTTGACAGACATCATAAACACTGAGGCCCTTGGATCTTTGACTCGATTTTTTAACCAGACAATTGCTCTAGCTTTTCGCTTTTCTTTTTCTCGAGGATATGGCGGCTTTGGTTCGTGTTACCACATCAGAAAGATCAGGATGGGCAGGGGAATGCAAAGCTTCGTTATCTTCCTTAGTGACATACTAGTATGCCGTATAATATGTGCTATGATTGTCGCTGAAATTAATTTGGCTTCCATAATTTTGGTCCAAGTAGTTGCGTACCTGAAGCCATCTATTCTTCTTTGCCAATTTGACGGCCATGTGGAAATGGTGCTGATTGATTTCTCCATTGCTTTCATTGTTGCTATGCGCCTCTATACATGCCACCCAGTGAATGGCCCGAATTCCAAAATTCTGCCTCGCTTGTAAAACAGCAGATGCAAACCTTTCTTTGTTACTGATCTTGGACGTGTCAGCACGACTGTACGAAATGAGATAAATCAACCTCTGGCTTGACGACTCCATTTTAAACCAGGCAAAAAGACAGTCATGAATACTAACGCATCGGCGAATGTTAACCGCAAAGAACTGGGACGGTTTACGTATTTTCTCGCGCTGCACTATTTATACTGTATGAAGTATAAGGCAACACGGCAGAGTGACAACAAAACCATCAAACAACCTCTCTTCTTTTATTATGTCCTTGTTTATCAAGCCAAAAGTCACTCCAAAGCAACTCAGTATATAAATAAAATGAAAACAAAATTTCGCACTATCTTACCGCTACTAAGCTGAGAGATTATTACATATTTACGTATAAGACTTATGATACAAGTCCATAGATGCAGAAATGCACATTCTATGACTCCCAAAAAAATATATTAACTAGTAGACAGCTATAAAAACCAATTTGGCAGCGTGAAATAACGAGAAATTGATTCATTTCGTATTTTCAGGTAAAACGCGTTTTTAGACAATCCTGGCCAAACTCCTTGGGACACTTGCGGTAACTGAGTGCAAAAAAGCGTGTTTCGATAGAATGCTGAAATCTAGATCTCTAAAAAGGTTACGAAAATTCATTACATTACAATATTTCTGTCCCCCCCCCCTACTCCCCCAATGTTGATTGTGACAAAAACAACTTGAATGCCCAAAGTTCAACATTGCACCAGGGGGGAGGGGAGGCAGGGAACAGGGTCGTTTTCGCTAGATTTCACGTTAGTGTCCCAAGAGTTTTGGCCAGGATTGTATAAATGGCTCAAAAGGTGATGATATATATATTTTTTAATATACACGGTAGTTTAAAATAGTATTGTTACCAACGATGAACAATGTATAAGTTTAAGCATAAAAATAACAAACGTCCTTTATTGCAGGGAAAATTTTTGGAAACTGTAACAAATACTATAAAAATATTTTTAATATGAATGTAAAGGCAGAAAATAAACAACTAAAGGCAATAGAAGCTAAGATGCTGATATTTTGGATTACAAAGTTTTGATATCAAACATATTTGTATTTACATAAACACCATATAAAAAGAGTTTGTTAAATATATTAAATTAAATATTTTAATTGTTTTTTAAATAATTTCGCATTGAAGTTGAAATGTCGCCGTGAATAGGTTTTTGCATGGAGTTTTCGAACTTACTTTCTGAAACTGAGGAATCCAAAGGCCAGGGCTTAGTTTTAACAAAAACTTTGCATTTTGACCGTGCTCTTGGGACATTAAATTCCACCACTCTTCCTAATCCATCTTCTTCCAAGTGATTGCGGTCGCCCTTTCTTACTCTTTGTCTGTAAAGTGTTTTATGGTTCTCTTTCCCTGTCTAAATGTGCGAAAACTAACCAAAGGCCCTTGAGAAAGCAGTATTTGGTCCCGAATATTTTGAAGTGTGGGCTGCTCGACAGTTTCATCACACGCAGTATTTGTGATTTCTTTCAGAAACTAAGTGGGACATGAACAAAATACAAATAAAACATAGTATCGGAACTAAAAAGAACTAGCCAACAACAATTTAACCTAAAAGTACTTGTCAATAATCAATTGAGATTTGTTCTAGAGTTTTCTAAGCAGTTAGCATTTACGAAAATTAATAACAATTGTAATTTAACTCTAATCCATCGCAATTGTAACATTATTTGATGTCAATCGTAAACCAAGTTGGACTCATCTTTATCCCAATAAACGTTATTGTAATACAACTCGACAGAAATCTTAACCTTGAAACAAACTTTATCCTAACCCTACCCTAAATCTAACCTTAATCTCGACTTATTCCATAAGCATTTCCGCTATAAAAACTGATACCTTTGCGTCTAAATGTAATAAAAAGAGAATAATTGTAATGATAGGTTATATTGTCCATTTAGCGTTGTACATTTGACTTTTCGCAAATACACGGAAAAAAACATTGAAACTATTTTTCATTACTGCTATGTGAGTTACATAATTGTGTATTTTATTTTAAAACAGATTTAATGGGGCCTAACATTATCCATTGTTTTTTTCATATGTTTGAAAAGTTGCCCTTCATGGTAAAATACTTTTACGTTTTGTTTGAAGAACGAAGCATACTTAATACTTATATTGAACGTTCCTTCTCTGTAAATCTTTGTTTTTAGAAAATTTGAAATACAGAAGCAGCTTTTTAATAGTGTTTTAATAGTTTTCTTAATACCAGCGTTACTGCAGTTGAAGGTGGTCTTAAAAACAACTGTTCCGCCAATGCTGCGTTTAACTTTCCTACCGAGCCACTTTGACCTGTTACAATACTTAATATCCCGAAATAAAGGGAGAAGAAACCAAACAGGGTAACCACGGACCCTGAGCCACTTCCAGAATTTTTCACGAATGTCAAAAAATGCTTCAAACATGGAGCTGTTTCTGGCGTAGCGGATTAGTTTACCTTTGATAAAGGCCCTCGTATTGCTTGCGGGATGAAATGATTCAAAAGGAATGTACAAATACTTTTTGAGTGGCTTTTGATTAGTAGAAATTTGTAGTCTGCTAGAGCTGGGATCTTTGAACAGAAATAAATCCAAAAACGGAATACTACTCTTTTCAATAACGTAGCTAAGATTAATACGGTCATTTCTACTGTTAAGACAGCTAAGAAACTCTAGAAGCTTGTCTTTTTCACCAGACCAGATAAGGAAAATGTCATCGATAAAGCGCTTGTTAATAACAAGATAATCAGAGTATTGTGTAGCTAGATCCTTCTCCAGATAAAACATAAAGGCATTTGCCACTGTGACGGCAAAAGAATATCCCATGGCAATACCAAAAATGTGATGAAAGATATCCTGACTAAATTCTGTTTGTAAGAATATATTTTCAAACACAAGTCTAGCAAGCTGGATCAAAAGAGGAGTCTCTGGCGCGCGGGCGAAGAAGTAAATCGAGGCCAACTACTGCTTTTCTAAAATCCACATTAGGATACAGGGAAATAACATCCGCCGTGACAAAAAAACAATGCAAAGCTGAGTCACGTTAAGTTGCCACAATTCACAACCATATAGTAGTGATGGTATACATATGGAAGACTATAATCTCATGTATATCAAAGGACATGTAAAGTTCATATTCAAATTCCTGTTACATAATATAGAATGTACTTTGATACGGGCAGATGTTAAAGAGTTCTCAATAGCTACTAAAAGTATAGCATTTGGTTATGCCCAAATTTTTATAGCTATTAACCTCATCAACAACATCACCACCCAGATGCCAACTTCTAGCAGATTTGCATTTGCCATGCACACTGGGGGCCTCACCAAAGGCAATAGTACTCTTTCTATTGTTTAACTCATATCTCCTGCTCTCTCAATATTTTAAGCACTTCTACACTCACATCATCAAACTTCTGGCAAAATTCAGACTTTGCCAGCATAATATAATCTTCATAGGTAGCCTTAAGTAGTGTAGCGGCCAAAACTATATCTGAAAGGTCAGAGCCCTGAACTACACGTGCTGCCGCCATTGAGACTAGTCTCAATTAAGGTCTAGTGATATAAGAATGAGAGGCCATTATGGGTCTGCCCACCATAGGATTCTTTTGACTCTTAGGGATAATATAAAACTTAGCAGGATTACAGAAATGATTGAAACTACACAAGAATTTAGAAACGTTATTAGTAGTGAAATGCTTATAAGTTTTCATAAGCTTATCACGCAAACTAATTACCTGTTGATGTCTAAGTGTCCATTCTTCTATTTTAACTATAGAATAGAATTTAATGTCACTTAATTGCCTGATAGTCTCTGTTTTAACCCAATCCGTTGAAACAAGAGCAGGTCCGAGATTCTTATCAGTTCCAAGCACTCGCACAGTTTCATTGGCTTTGATCGTATTGAGTTCCCCTCATTCTGCACTCGAATGATTATTCTTCCAAAGCGGCTTTAAACAGATATTACGCTTTAATTCCTTACGTAATGCGTAGAGAGTGCCCTCCTGATTTGGGTTTTCCCTCGGAGGATTCCAGCCAGACTTAACATACAGCTTCGGATTAAAATTTGGATTTTGCGATTCACCAGCAAACCTGTAATAAAGGCACACACTACGACAAAAGTCCTGAATCTGCAAATTGAATTCAGCCGGTGTAGGGGGTTTTAGCGTTGGTCAGAATTTCAGTCCCAAACAATAACCCTTGCCTGGCGGTTTGTCAATTGCAGTGAAGAGAAATTATGGAATTCAGAGTTTCATGGTAGGAGGTCGAGCAGAGGTCGTTTAGCCATTTTGAAGAGCCATTTTTTGTATTCAGATCTTCTGTGTATGTTCCGTGGCCGAATCCTTGGCTTTGGGAGTTTTTTGACATGGAAAACTTGCGTTGGGCCTGATTGCGATTAGGAACTGTTTGCTTGCTGGTTAATGACCTGCCTCGGCGTTGTTGAGATTTATTTTCTATTCGAGTTTGAGTTTGCTGTGAGGGTTTTCTTTGTCTTTGAGCCTTCTTCGGCTTCGCGTCCGTGGATCATTGGACTTCTTAGCGAACAATATCCCGAGTAGAATTGTCTGACAGTTGAAACTCCGTTTGCATGTTAGCTTCTTTACGGGTTTTCTTTTCTTTCTTCAGAGATTTTGCCAAAGACTTCGTGGTTAATGAAACAATGCAGCTAAAGTAAAGGTCTTCAGTGAAGGTCTGTGCAGACTTAACCAGACTATCAGTTTGTTTGACTGAGGCGCTGTCTTTCAGAGGAAAGACATTTTGCACTGGTGGTGGTGATATCTTCCTTGTGCTTTTCAACTGCTTCTGCCAATAAAGAGATCTCGGATCTAAGACTTTCAATCGTGGCAACCAGGAGTTTTAGCACGGCGTCCTTAAGGATATCGCCGAACTTGGTTTGCAATGCTGTCTTTTCCTTTGGCCGTAATAGGTCGAATTATAAGGCCTTTTGGTGGCATCCCATTCGCTAGCCGCTTTTTCAGGTAATCTACTCTGCTATGGCCGCTGGAATGAGCTTTTTCTCCTTCGATTCTGGCGTATACTTTAGTCTTATATACTTTAGTCTTAGGTATGTAACCGTCATGGATATAATACTGGACTTGCCTCAAAATCTAGCTTCTGCCTATCTCAGGCAAGAGCAAACTATGGCATTTTTATTATAACATAACTTTTTTCTTGTGTGTATATGTGGATGTGTTATTTAGTGTGATATTCTAGCTTAAGATATAATACATATTATACATTTATTGGCACTTTTATAGTAATATTCTGACCAACAATCTTTGTAATTCTTCCTCTATGCAGGACACCTGTTCTCAACTAGCCGCTATGGTTACTGCAGGTGGCCTCCACTAAATCTTAAGGAGTTTGAATGTATTATTGTAAACGTTGTTGGACACTCAAGTGCAAATAAAATGTTGTTGTTGTTGTCTTAAGCAGGGAGGTAAAGTCCCGGTCAAGTTGCGAAGAAATCTCGGCGTGACTTGGGCTTAGTCGGTGGCGCTACGCTTTTCCTTAAGAGTTGAACCTCGCGCATTTGATTGTCTTTCAGAGGAACTTGCTCTTTGTTTATTCTTCAGGGAGAGCTTCGATTTTTGTTCCTTGATTCCATTCAAGCCCGCTTGTTGGTCTAGTGACATTGTGGCTTTTTTAAATATAGTGAAAACAATTTTTTAATAGTGACTTATGAGCAGCACAACCAGACCGCTGAGTTGTATTTAAAACGTTTTTATTCTCCGACGCGTTTCGCCTCTATGTAGGCTTCATCAGGGAGTAACAAAAATACAACAAAGTACAGCATATATAACCACATTCACGTTTCGGACGTGTTCGAGAAAATTTCCTGTCTAATTTAACTGAAAGTGACTTTGTTTTTAAAATATGCTGTGAAAGGCGTAAAAGGAAACGACAACTACGTTATTAAAATTTTAATTAGTTTAGTTTGGAGGCTATATGGTTAGCGCTAACCATGTAGCCCTCAAAATAAATTTTTTTGTTTGAATGTAATACAGGTATTCGGACCACAGATTTGTGAGTTTCCGCAATGTTGTACATGTGTTTGGTTTGGTTGGGGTGTGCTGTTCAGCGTGGGTGATGTAAAGTGTATGAAGTCTAGCCGAATTTTTTTCTACGTGGAGAAAGTCAAAAGAAACTACCGCGGAAGGTTGGTTTACAGTGTTCTTTTTGGATACAGTTCATGTCGGATTCAGACACGCCAGTTGTCCTGTTATTGTGAAAACTGCATTGAGGAGCACTACATTGCTTGTGAAAATAGTGATTATGTCTCTGCTTGGCTGTCAGTTCAGCTGGACTCGGAAAGCTTACCTCAAAACTACAAGGAGTAAAATATCTGAGACACTAAACTTGATGAAGGATCTTTTGTCAAGGAACACTGTTGTGGCCATTGCTTCTGGTGATCCAGGCTAAGAATATTACCTGCGTAAAATTACTGGAAATGGCCCTAAGCATTTGGAGAAGCAGTCGTAAGAATGAAACCATACTCATGACTGTTTTCTAACGAATCATTGACCAAAAAGAAGTGCTTGATTGCAATATTTACAAAAACTGTGCATGTTGACCTAAACTGAATGTTATCATGTTCATATCACATCCAATTGTAAAGGAAATAACTTTTTAAGGAATCAAGCTTGTAGCCTGTTTTTAAGCTGATTTGGATTAAGCTTTCGTTAGAAAAAGTAATAGACCACGTCTTATAAACACTATGAAAACTAATTAAAGGTTCAAGTTAGTTTATTGTTCAATCAGTTGTTAACTCTTAATAAAACTTACGAGATTTCAGTCAAATTTTTATAGCTCTCACCAATCACTAAATTGCAAACTGGCTATATGAATATAAGGTAAAATAAATTAGATTACAATATAAAAGATAATTACAGATAAGTATAGATACATTAATTGCCAATCCAGCATTTGGTGTGGGCAAATTATTTTCAATAACAATAGTATATACAAATTTTAAAAAACAACGTTTTAAACAAACTTAACAAAGATACCGAAAAAAAATTTATTCCAATTTACATCAAATTTATAATAAATGAGTATTGCATGTATTCTAAAAGTTGAAACTTGTAGTTCATGGCTGTTCATTGATCAAACATACATGGCCGTTAAATGACTGCTTATTTTGCCTTACGAGAATTTTCGCAAACTTTGCTGAAGTTTTTAACAGGCTATGGTACCACGGGAAACAGGTTTTCTTTCCCCACAAAACGTTTTCAGCCATCAGACTATAAGTTTTAAATTTCATATCTCTTATAACTCATTGTCTCATGTTATATTGTAACAACAGAAACACATTCGCTTCAGCTCGCATGGCACTTCAATTTTTATATAGAAACTTCTAGTTTATTTTTTTTTATTAGTGTTATCCCATTTGGTAATTGGCCCTTAATGTATTTTTTAGTCGATTGTTCATACACAGAATTCACTGTTTCCAAATGGACTTTTCGTCGTCATCGTCTCTACTGGGATGCACAGAAAAATATTACTGACGTATCTTGCATTGGATATTATGCCACAAAGCGGACCTAGTTTTGGTTCCTAAAACACTTCTGCTGTTTCTTTGTTTTTTTTTAGTTGTAATGGCGTTCATTATAGCCACAGCCAGATGTGCCTTGAGGTCTTTCTGTTTGAGCTCCTCCATTCAATAGTAGTGAATTCGGTTAATCGAGATTAGTAATTACAGGGCTAGTAAACGATACACCTTCCTGAGGTTCAGCAGATAGACCTAAATTAGTAGTTCCCACTTTTAAAGTTTCAGTTAGATTTTGTTTAATAAAACTTAACTCATTTAGGATTTATTGTTAATTAAAGACTAGTGTTGAAAGAGTAGCAGACACATCTTTTTGCCATTCATTAGTCATTTGTGGAAGCGCTTGGGGTTGAGAGGAAGTCAAAGGTAGGCCCCGTAGACCCTGGCTTATCTGCCTTATGTCAGCACCACCAGGAAGAGCGTTCAAATCATCAATATTATTAATATTAGTCACTGGTTGCAAGTTAGCGTACGTGGGAGTTGTATTAAGCGTAGCTGTGCTCGAACTAATTAATTCTATATCGCTATTATACTGTTTGCATGTAGGTGCATTATTACAGTTTATATTATCACCAGCGAATATCTGCTGTATCAAATCTTTTTTTTGAATGGGGAATAAAGGTGGCATGACCGAACTGATACCTAGGCAATGATGAGGCCATTTCAACGACAGAGGTAGAAAATATTTCCGTTGCAAGAGGGTCTCTTGTAGGTAAAGACACAGTCAACCCCGTTTCCAGGGCAACATTGTTTGCGAGCATTGAGTCTTTGGGACCTCATCTTTGGTACAATCACCAGATTCTGAATGGGCATCTTGCACTGGTGTCTTGCCACTCCTACTGTTAAAGGATTTTCTACGTTTAGCTGCTGGCCTTTCTAGTTCATCACATTTTCGGATGCTGCACTGCTTTGTGAAATTCTTGTTCTCTTCTTCCAAATGAATATTCCTTTTTCCCTTCACTTGTCTTACTTTTTCTAATTCAAGCTTAGTATCTGTAACAAAACAGCAAATGGACATTTGTATATTACTTGTCACTGGTTATTGTTAGCCTAAGTGAAAGTGTTATTAAATAACAAAATAGCACAGAAGGCATTTTTTGTGTGTTTTTTTGCTCAGTGGATGTAATCGATTTGAACATTTTCATATAACAATAAAAATAATAATAACAATAATAATAATAATTATAACAATAATAGTATCATCAAAATAAATGATAAATTACTAAAGAAAATATAAATCCACATTCAAATTTTTACTTAGAAATTTTTTTTCTTCCTTATAAATGACCCAACAAAGTCATAAAAACTTCAAGAAAACTATGTATTGTAAACACATGACTATATGTAACCATGGCAGCTATAATTGTGAATGACCTCTTAAACTAGAGAGGAGCGTCAATCCTATCTCCTCGGTAAGTATCCACGTTACATCTAAAAGATTGGGGGAGTTAGGGGTGGTTTTGTAGTTATAAGGGGTTATTTTCACTGATTTTATGCAATTTGAATCATTGTCATTACGTCATAGCAACACGGTTGACCCATCAATGGAAAGGTCATCTCTAAGGCTACGTGCTGTTTAAGTTTGAACATTACATCCCCATAAATGTCAAAGTTATAAGGGTTTAAAGGGTTTTTAGGGGGTCTTACCCTAATGAAGATGTAGGAAACGTTTCAAACACGATTTATTCCAAACCCAAACCGGGTTGACACAAAGGTTAGCATGCATTTGAAAGAGGAAGGTCTGAGGAGTTCAAAAATGTGTATTAAATTTTTTTAAAGATAGATTTTTTAGAGATAGGTTTTTAAGGGGAAATTCACTTGAAATGGTCATAACTCTGTAAGCATGGCAGCTATAATTTTGAGATTTTCAAGACATATAAGTAATGCTCTTGCGCTGTTGTTTACCAAGTTTGAATGTTATT
The DNA here is from genome assembly GCA_027575285.2 of Zoanthus pulchellus. Lineage (NCBI taxonomy): Eukaryota > Metazoa > Cnidaria > Anthozoa > Zoantharia > Zoanthidae > Zoanthus > Zoanthus pulchellus. The sequence goes on along the minus strand of JAOBRB020272920.1, from coordinate 299 downwards.
GCAGTTTAAGAACGAAAGTTATAGGCATCCGCTTATCAAAAATGTTACTTTAACTTTCGTTGTAAAGGGGGTTACTTTGGCGCTTTGTATTTCTAAGTCTACTAATCTTTGGTGTTATTTTTGCCATAATATATAATTATGAGTCTACGTTTGTAGAAAATTTCACGTTTATATCGTTATGTATAAGTAAGTTAAGCAATTTTGAAGGTGACACAACTTTATTTTCATTTAGTACACACAAAAGACCTTGTCTAGGAATCGAACCTAGTAACGCCATAACGTTGCTCCTTAGCTCCAAG
>JAOBRB020272919.1:0-21134 GCA_027575285.2 Zoanthus pulchellus | reverse complement strand
ATTGGCTATGAACAACGACTCTTTGATACTTTTTATTCATACAAAAACATTTTGCAATTCGGATATCGCAGCACTTCACTTTCGATAGAAACTGCTAGTTTAAAAGTATTAAAATCAGTTTATATATTTGCCATATTCTCATTTACTCGTCGCTGGGTATATTACGACATGAATATTGAGTTTAAGACACATCTGAACGGGCGAAGATAAAAAGTCGCTTTATTTTCGAAATTTTAATACAAAATATTGAATAAAGTATCAGCCAATAAATTTTGAAACAAAAATAATTGAAAGATAAGCAATTTTTAAGTACTTAAGCAGAGGTGTCAATCCGCTGTGACACCGGCTCCTGAGCGTTGCTCGCACGCACACCCCCTCCTAGGGGGGAAAAAGTTTCTGCATAATTACAGAGAATTTTTAAAATAGTTTCTTAGAATTAAGCACCATATAAATCAGATCTAGTTTAAGTTATTCTTGTACTGTAGCTGGAAGAAACTTCACGATCAGCAGCAAAAACAAGTCACGTTTACATCCTTTGCGTTTTCCGTGCCGTTGCCGTTGGATTTTGTTAACTTAATTAAGAAGCGAAGTTTTGGACTTTGAACTTGAAGTTTGTTTTGTGAAAATTATTCAAAAGTCCGTACAATGGGAAATGTAAACAGCTTCTACTTCATACAAAAAAGTCAGATAGATTTCTTGCACTTTGAGAACAGCAAAAAGGAAAGTATAGCAAGAAGTTTGATGTGGATTAACCCTATGATGACTTGAAGCTTTTTGGAAAACTTGTTTGACGAAAAACTATACATTTGGTTTTCATGCGGTTTGTGTCGCGGTGGCTGGTACAGTGACCCGCATCAGCTTTCATTTATATGGAATCTGGTTTATTTATTGGTGCACGTTCAAGATATTAGAACGCATATTTAAATGCATTAAAATTTTTACTTTGTCGACGTGCACTAAAGTTTTAATTAGACATTTGATTTTAATTTCCGACTTTACTTTGAAAGCAAAAAAACCGGTTTGTGTTCTTCGTTAAGGGTGACTACTTTGCAAGGAATAATTTAATTACCACGAAAACATCTTCGTATTCGTGAAAGATTTTAAGGAATCAAGAGTTCTTACTGCGTTTTGAGTGGCGATGGAGCGACAGTGGGAGGACAAGTCACGATTGAAAGCAAAGTTAGTTTGCATGAACGACATGCAATTATACAATTCAGCTTTTCAGCAATTTAACGAGTTCCGAAAATCTGGTGATTTATGCGATGTAGTTTTGTGTGTGGATAAGTTAGAAATTCCTGCACATAAACTAATTCTTGCAGCGGTTAGTCCCTATTTCAAGGCAATGTTTACTGGAAAGCTTGCTGAAAGCCGACAAGAACGTGTCGCGTTGAGAGGTATTCAACCAAGCTCCCTACATCATCTTGTCAACTTTGCGTACACCGGATCCGTAAGCATTGATGATGAAAGTGTACAATTTATACTTTATACAGCTACTCTTTTGCAAATTAGTTTAGTCAAGGATGCGTGTTGCCGATATCTTGAAAAGCAACTTGAAGCCGAAAATTGCTTAGGAATCCGATCCCTTTCGGATTCGCTTGATTGTAAACAACTTTTTCAAGCCGCTCATAAATTTGCAGTAGAGCATTACGAAGAAGTAATAAAAACGGAGGAGTTTTTACTTCAACCATACGATTCTATAAAAGCATTAACTGAAAGCAAGTCACTGCAAATTTCCGACGAAGAACAACTTGCACGAAGTGTTCTGAAATGGATCCATCATGACATCGCGTCACGCAAATGCTACGCCTTAAAACTTATAAAACGGTTTCACCTTGCGCGCTTGTCGTTTGGATTTTTAAAAAATTTACTTCTGAAGGACGATATAATTAATGGTTCTCTGGAATGCTACGATTTGATTCAAGAAACAATCGAGTCATTACAGTCGCCAAGACGTCGGTGTGCTTACGAGTTTCCTTGGTTTGGCTCGCGATTTTATCAAGACTCTAGCGATATCCTGTTTGCTATGGGAGGTGAAGCCTTAGGTGTGACGCTAGACAGTGTAGAGTTTTACCACCCCAAACTGGACAAATGGAGTAGTGGTGTGCCAGGCCATGAAGAACTGGTACCAACAACTAACATGCACCAAGGTCGCTCATATGCATCACTGGTCATTACTGGCAGACATGCATATGTAATTGGTGGGCGAAGTCCTTCTCTTCAAATTATTGGTACAGTTGAGAGGTATGAATTACCAGAAAATAAATGGTACCAAATGCCACCACTGTGCTCAGAGCGTCTTGGTGCTGCTAGTTTAGTCATTGATAATAAAATCTTTACAATGGGTGGTTACAGCCATCAAGGATACTTGGCAAGTACTGAAGTCTTTGATGTGTTTACATTTGACTGGAAATATAGTGTACCAATGGACGAGAGACGGTGCTATTTTGGTTTGGTGTCATTGAATGACAATGTGTATGCAGTAGGTGGTTTTGGTGGTCCACAACACATGGCAGATGGTTGTCTAAGAAGTGGTGAAAGTTTTAACCCAAAAACTGAAAGCTGGACCCCAATATCACCCATGTCTTCAAAAAGAGCTTATTTTAGAACCATTGCCTTTGAAGGTTTGAATTAATAGATTTCTGTCTGTTTGTATTTTATATATCATGATCTGATTCTGAAACAAGTAACATAACTGTGATAAATGTATAGATGTCTTAATTAGTAAAATACTAACTTTTCAATCTAATTAAGTTGCAATATCTCTAAAATTAAATATCCATGGTAACTGTTAAATTTTCTTAAAACTGTTAAAATGTCTTGTTATGTTGCTGTGCCTCAATTTTGCTATGTTTGCCTTTCATTTGTCATATTTTCAAATGCTTGGTGACATCACATCACTCTAATTAGTTAGATGAGAATTATGGGTAATACAGTATCTGAAAAAATTGACCAGAGATAGGACATGGTTGGTGCAATGCTTTCCAGCCACAAGGTCCCCAGTTCAATTCTGGCAGTTTGTGGAGATTTGAATATTTGTGACCTTTCCTACCTTCTGTTGTATGTATATGAGTACTATAGCAGCATTTGCTGGAAGCTAACCTGTGATGGATTAGTGTCCCATTCAGGGGGAGTCAAAGGCTGTCATCTGGTTAACACTACAGAAACCAGGGATAAGCACTGGTTCCATGGGGCACTAGGCTTGGATACAATTTGTCTTGCTTTTGTGCTGCTGGGCCTTTGCAAACCTGGACGTGTTCTGAATTGGAAATGTACATAGAGGTTTACCCCTCCCTCAGTCCCAGAAGTAAGCATGTACAAAAACTATTTTATAATAAAAAAATCATAATTTTTTAGGAGATTATAATTGGATGGCTTGATTTTGATATGCTGATCTTCTAAACAGGTCAGGCCTTTGAATCAGGAAGAACCTCATCTAAAACTGTTTTTGTCTGGCAAAATTGTTGCACTCTACTGTATAGTAAACAGCTTGTAAATATTTTAAAATTTTGTACTCCATTCTAGACAAAAAAAACCATTCATTCATACACATCTTGTTCTAGACTGGATGGTCTGGAAATGAATGATACCTGAACAGTAGCACATACCTGCATAGACAGTTGTACATAGAGGTTTACCCCTCCCTCAGCCCTAGAAGTAAGCACGTACAAAAACTATTTTATAATAAAAAATCACAATTTTTTAAGGAATTATAATTGGTTGGTGTGCATGACAATAGTATAGTACAGTGAATTATATCCTTGGTAACTATTAAAAAAATGTAAGCACAGTTTACATTTTATATAATCATGTACTTGCCTAATTGCCAGTAAAACTCTGAAGTTAACTTGAAGCTTAATTATCTTTTATTTTTATTTACAGAAATGATTATGTTACATGAATTTTTTAAGTTAAAATTGTTGTACTAGGTTTCAACTAAAAAGTACAGTATAGATCGAGTGGTAATTATTTTCTCACATTGAGAAACCCAGTTAATATATTTTATCCTCTCTTCCTTACTAGTTTCAAGATTTAAAAAAATTCATGGTCGCATTTTTGTGACTGGTTCAGCAAAGTTTTAAAAGTTGAAAAAATTTCAAAAAGTTAAAAAGTAGTGGTAAGGAAGAAAAGGTGGGAAATTTTTCATTAGCTGTCAGATTTAAATTGGTCGCAATTGCAACCGCTGTTGAAGTTTTAATTGCACATAGAAAAATTTAGTTGCAAATGTCATTGTGCCATGAAGGGCTTCCATTTCACAAACTAAAAAGTTTGTAAAGATGGCAAAATTTTTTTGCTTTGTTTTGCACCAAAAATGTGCGTGGTTTATATTCCTTATTCTAAATTGGATGTTCTGAAAACCGTACCTTGAGGAGCAACACACACCATGTAGTCAATATATAGGAGTACCCCATCTGGTCCCCAATCCTCAGCCAACTTCTTTATTATGCTCAGAAACTCTCATTTCTCCTTATCTGCCGTTAGGGTCCATTTATGCTCTTGGTGGATATAACTTTTCGTGGCTGAACTCAGTCGAGAGGTTTGATCCAAGAGAAGGACAGTGGTATGACATTTCAACCATGGCTATCCCCCGCAGTAGTTTTGGTGCTAGTGCTTCTGGTAATTCTGTCTTTGCCGCAGGAGGCTTCAATGGTATCACGAACCTTAACAGTGTAGAATGTTATGATGTTCAAGCTGGGCGCTGGAGGAAAGTTGCGTCAATGACATGTCGTCGCTACGGAATGGACTTAGCCACTTTTTTCATATGAGTCCCAATCTACATCTTCTGTGTAAAGTTATATTTTGCAAAACAATTATGTGCTTTTTTTATATAAATCATTAAATCATAATAATTTGCATTACTTTGAAAAAGGAAATCGATTTTCCCATATTTTTAATTTTTAGATATTTTTGAATATCTAAAAATTAAAAATATGGGAAAATCGATTTCCTTTTTCACTTTCCTTTTTAACTTATACTTTTTCGATTCCTAAATATATATTCACAATATCAGAAATTCATAAATTAAGTGGTTAATAATATCTGTAATATCCACAATTTTTTAGGGTTGTCAGACTTATAATTTAATAGCAAGGAAAACACTTAAAGAGAAACTTATAATATTCGAATTAAGGAACAAATAATATTTTGATAATTATTATACTGTGGTTAGGAATTTACCAAAACTGATTTTCATCAATCTGCGTGCACACTCACTGTTTTCACTAGGTTTTGTTTTTAGATAATCACAATCATAACAATTTCTTCAAATGTAATGGGTGTGTTAACTGCTGTATTACATTGATTTTAGTGTTTTACTGTAAAATATGCCTCCTGCAGATGTCACGTAAAACTACATCCGGTATACATGGACATATTTTCCATTACCTCACTAGTAAATATGACTGACGTTATTCCTTTGTTTTCCCGTCTTTTTTTATTTTTATTTTTTTTCTATTTTTGTGACACTCGTATTAAAGTACCTAGGCGGCGGAACACAAAAATTAATGGGGTGGCCCAGTTGGCAATAAATGGCAGATCGATTTAGTAGTTAATGGGGTGGCCCAGTTGGCAATAAATGGCAGATCGATTTAGTAGTGTGAAATAATTAATTTAACACAAATACAAGTCAATTATTCAATTTATAAAATACTTTATTCAATGCTTATCAAATTATTGCAGCAATCTTATTATATAATAAAGTGAAACAATAATTAGATGATATTGATAACAAGGAGGTACTCGGAAAAAATCAGGGGAAGAATCCAATCAGGGGCTCGGATTTTTTTCCAAGTATCTCCTCGTTGTTAATCTTATTATTGGACTATCAGCATAAACTGGCAAACACAATGTGTAAAGTCCGAAGTGAATTTATGTCTTTACTTTCATTGCAAATATTCAACATTTTGTGACGCAAGTACCCATCAAGTTCCTCAAAATTTAAAGCTTCCAAAATTCAGTCATTTACTGAAATGAGTTCATCTGCAATTGCAGTAGTGGAGAGGGAATCTGTAAAATCCGGTTTCAATATAATCGCTGGGATCGCCAGGATCGCTGAAAAATTTGTTCAGCGATCCTGGTGATCCCAGCGATTGTGTGATTTCCATATGATCGCTGTGATCGCCGAGAAAGAAAAAGAGCGTTGAGAAGGCTTGAATGTTTTTTTCGCCTCTTTCGGACTCATGTCGAACTTGTCGGCAATTTTTCTCCAACAGTTCATCTTTGTGTATTTATTTTTGTAGTTTTTGCTAAATTTGTTATATAGGCTGTCGTACTGTTGCACTTCCTCCATAAAGCCAGCAACATCAGCAGAACCAGATTTCCATATAATCGCTGGGATCGCTGAACACATTTTTCAGCGATCCCAGCGATTATATGGAAACCGGGCTTAAGGTTTTTGTGGGAATGGATCATAAGGAGGTTTTCGAGTCGCTTCAGGCTCATTTTGCTCGTCAGCCAGTTCTCCATTCTCCGAAGGACTGAAAAAGACCTCTCAGCTGTAGCTGTTGTAACTGGAATAGTGAAGTAGATTTACCGTGAAGTTGCTACCTCACTGAGCATTTTCCCTCCTAACTGGTTAGATCTAAATACATTGGCTATGGTTTTCATAGATGTCACATGTTTGATGCTCTCATCACTGACCTTGATGAATTGATATAAAAGTTTTAGCTAAGTGACCAATTTAGGGATATCAATGTCTTTGGAATACAACTTGACTAAATCTGGGATTAGAGCACAGCTCTCATTGGCAGAATTGAGTAGCATTCTTTTCATTTCACACTGTTTTAAAGTCCTTTTGATCAAACCTGGCCTCAAATTGGTTGATCAAACGTTCTATTGTCTCTACGTATTCCTGCTTGTGCATTGTCTTTTGACTGTCAAACCTATGTGGTCTTGAACATCATCTAATCTTTTTGGCCTTTTTCTGTATCTAGGCAAGGTGGGTTGCATGTGAAATGCAGCAGCTTCTGTGAGAGCCTCACTGTGGACATGCTCAAACTCCAGCTCATCTTGACGCAGTTTCTGGTAGTACTGTAGAACAGATTTACAGGCCAACTGAGCCTCTTGTGTAGTAGTGTCTTTACCCTGCAAGCTACGTGAAAGGTCTTCTGAAGCACTGAAGACAAGATGGGAGAGTTTTCAGACCCCAGTAATTTTGAAAACTCTCCATCAATGAACCTACCCCTCCAACAGCTCTGCTATTGTCATCATGTTGAGTAGATATGACCTCAGTCATGATGCCTTGTAAGATGGAATAATTCTTCAGAACAGCTTTTATTGTCGCAGTTCGTGCTGTCCATCTCGTTGAACACAGTGGGTTAATGTTTAGGCCAATACGTGGATGGTCACACAATTCTGGAGTTTCAAAAACAGAAGCTGCCCTGTTTTTAGCAAATAGTACCTAACTTTTTGGGGAAAACTTGATCAACCTTGAAATCTCTTTTGTGATGTCCAGAGCATCACGGACAGGTTTAAGCTTCTTTCACACATCTTATAGTACAAGATTAGTGCAGTGTTCTAAACAATTAACAGCAAGAGCAATAGGTTCTTCTTTCGTTATATGTGCTGCAACTCCATTTAATCTTGTTAAAGTTTTGGTTTTAATCTTTATCAAAAGACACGATGTCAAGTTTAGTTGACGACGTTTCGATTGTCACCGGCGTCATTCTCAAGTGGGAGTATTAATTCAAGTTGAACTGTTTATATACAATGTAAATCCTGCATACCGTACGCGTTAGAATATAATTCAAATGAAAATGGTATTAGAGGAGAGACAAATGCTTCAAAGTAAAACAGGAAAACAGTAACTATTATCAACAAAAAAATGAGAACCTTGACTTACATAATTCATACGACATTGTTAATGATACAGATGGACATCTGAAAAGAATTAAAAGTCTCAATGGATGAAAACCTTGGCCTTTACAGATTCTGTTTGCTTGATTAGAGACCGTTTCAGTTCTTCCATGTACAGCATTTCATAAATAAGGCATTCTAATTTGTCAGTGCATTGTTTAAGGACTTGAAAATGTCGTTTAGACTGTTCCGGTTTCCACGACAATCTGCATAATGCGTTCCCACGGAGCTGGTCTTGTGTTCCTCCACCGTCTGGTGGAAGTGTCAGCACTTCTAACCGACATAACCTGCCTCGCACAGGTCACATTTGAATGAGTACACTACAGAGAAATGGAAATGCTCGTCAAGGACGTTTGAGGATAATGTAGTAAAAGAGGAACTCAGCCGCAAGATTAAATTCCTTGTCTACCTTAAGGAAGAAATCTGCGCAAGATGGGCTGAGATTCGTCAAAGATGTTCAACACTACGGTATGCGCTAATCCTAAACGGCAACATGTTTTGTCGCAAGCAATCCCAAAAGCAGACAACACTACATATCAAAAAGATTTTACGAATATTGTTTACATTGACGAACACATCCATAGTATCTCATCATATACACTATTTTTTGTTGAGAAATTAGTGTTATTACGTGGATTACAGTTCGCTCTGCCAGAGAAAACGGAACGTAGATAAATCAAGGCTTCCTTTGAAACTTTGTATTGGCGAATAGAGTTGAAAGTTAATCGGGAGAAAAGAAAGCTAGTATCTACTTCCTTGAAGTCGTTAGCACTTAACTAGATTGAGCATAAGGATCCAGCACCTAATAAGGCACTTTTGAAAGCAGCCAAACGACGAGAAGATATTGTTGTTACAAAGCCAGACAAATTGGAGTATATCTCCCTTCTCAAGAACGCGTCTGTTAATGACACCACGAAATTTGCCTCTGTCAGCCTCCGGAGACCCTAAAAGTGAGGGAATAGATATTTGAACAGTCATATCTATAATGGACCTCAGAAGTATTATCATCCCATTTTTGAAAAAGAAAGAGTTGCAAAGCATTGGTTGAGTTCTTACCGGAAGAAGTAGCTAAGTTTGTTAGATCACGTGGAGCGAGATTAGCCCACTTATACGGCCTACCCAAGACATACAAAAAACAGTTGTCGATGCGCCCCATCTTGTCCACAACTGGCACCTACAATCACAAGTTAGCAAAATGACTCGATGAACATCGGAAGCCCTTGTCTATAAACAAGTACACAATAGCTGATATCTTTCAGTTCTCTGAGTATCTTACAGGAATAGAAATAAAGGCTGACAGCACCCTTGTGTCATAAGACGTTGTCTCCCTCTTCACAAGTGTACCGGTTGATGAAACAAGCAGCATTTTAGTTGAAAAAGCATTCAAAGATGATTGGTTTAATCGCACATATGGCTTAAACATGTCAAAAGTGCATGGGTTTGATGAAACTTCTGGAAGTAGCAACCAAGAACTAGCTGTTCCAATTGGATGGTGATCTGTACATACAAACCAATCGAGTAGCAATGGGCTCCCCACTCGGTCCTCTCATGGCCAACAGCTTTTTATGGTACATTGAAGAAAAGCTTGAATCGACCAGTCATCTTCCACCATTTTATAAGCGCTATGTTGATGACGTGCTAGTCATTCTTGAAGACCTCAACAAGCTAACAGGTCTCTTTAGCACCTTTACGAAGCACACGAATCGCTTTCCTTCACGATGGAAGCAGACCAGAATGGCAGAATACCGTTTCTTGGTATGATGATCACTAAAGTGGGAAAGAAGTTGCAAACTGAAGTCTACAGAAAACCTACAGACAAGACATTATACACTCACTATCAAAGCCACATTGATGCGAAATATAAACGTGCCTTAGTGAGAACAATGCTGCATATATGTATATATGTTATCGACGTCATGGATACAGTTTCAGGATGAGTGTGAACAATTAAGAGGAATCTTCAGCAAGCTCTGTTATCCAACTAACCTATTCGAAGCAGCTGTTCAGAGGTTTGTCGGTGAAAAGGTGACCGAAAACCAGCAATAACAATATTGCCCCGCTCGACAGTGGTTCAATCAGATTTACACTCTCTCTCAAAGATCAAACATCGTGCGACAGAATGAAAAATCAGATAAATGACCTCAGCGCGAACATTAAAGTGGAGATCGAGCCCATTTTTACAAGTATTAAGAAGCTCAACGATGTTCTCAGGAACAAAGAGAAAAAAACGTGATCTTGTAGATCAACAAAATGTGGTGTACTCATTCAAACGTGACCTGTGCGAGACAGGTTATGTTGGTTAGAAGTGCTGACACTTCCACCAAAGGAGAAACACAAGGCCAGCTCCGTGGGAACGCATTATGTAGATTTTTATGGAAACCTGAACAGTCTAAACGACATTTTCAAGTCCTTAAACATTGCACTGACAAATTAGAATGCTTTATTTATGAAATCCTGTACATAAAAGAACTGAAACCGTCTCTAAACAAACAAACAGAATCTGTCAAGGCCAAGGTGTTCAGATGTCCATCTGTATCATTAACAATGACTGAAACTGTTAATGTATAAATTAACTTTGTCGTATAAATTATACAAATCAAGGTTCTCTTCCCTCGAGACATTTTTTTGTTTATGATAATTACTGTTTTCCTTTTTTTTTCCTTTGAAGCATTTGTCTCTACTCTAATACCATTTTCATTAGAATGTTCAGTATTATTCTAACGCGTACAGTATGCAGCATATACATTGTATATAAACAGTTCAACTTGAATTAATACTACTACTTGATAATGACGCCGGTGACAATCAAAACGTCAACTAAACTTGTCATCCATTCAATCTTTCCATCTAGAGGCACCGTCATAACCCTGACACCTACTGTTTTGGACGGGGATAAACTAAATTTCTCTCAATGACAAATATTTGTTCTGGGCGGGCTACAGAACTTGTTATAACTTCGGATAAAGGCAAAACTCACGAAGCAAAGCAAAACTACTAGCACAAAAAACCAACTTTTTTTCGAGTTCGTTCAAAAAAACGTAATCAGGCCAGGCCGGGTCGCAAAAACTAGTTTCAGTCATGCATAGGGCTCCCGCGAGCGTATAACACAAACAAACTTAATATTTCAACTTTTTCCTTATCGGTGTTCAGTAGATGAGAAGAAGTTTGAAGAGGTAATTCAAGCAAAAAACGAAGTAACTTTTACATTCGAAATTTTCACAAAATGTAGGATTAAAAAGTCTGTAAAACTTATACCTTATAAGTTTTTTTTAATCTCAACAGACTCAACACCTACAGGTGCGGATCCAGAATTGTTAATAGATATGGCCAATAAAATCGGCCACCGATGTTTGAGAGATTTAGAAACGGGACACTGATTGAACTCGGTAACTCCTGAAATTACTCGAAATAAAAGTGAAAACTAATAAAAAGAAACTACTAAGTAACATAGTCGGCCAGAAATGCAGGTGCTGTCATACGTCTACAATGGGCCCGTGTACCGAGCGCTACGAGTTTCGCAGAATTAATAATAACTGGCAATGCTGAACTGACATTCGGTGTTCAGTTGTTAATGTGTTGGCGTTGCGAAAACATTGGCTATAAGATTTCTTAAACAAATAGATTTCAATAACATATTTTTCCTTCTCATGTGCCAAGTAGCCATCATGCTCCGTACGCGTTTTAATGTCGATCAGCTGTCAGGTCGATTTTTCATACAAGTACCTGTCAATGGTAATACACTGAATACCGTAGTTTCTTCAGAGAGGAGAAGTTAGACGTTAGAAATTTAACGGATTTATTTGATAATCATCATCATTGGTCTTTATCGTGCCCTCGGACACATGGGGCCACAACATCCGCTCTCCATTCCGCTCTGTTTTTCGCTCTGCTCTCTGCTTTACTCCAAGATCTTCATCCATCGCCTCTTTCTTTGATTGCAGTTCTTCGCCATGTTTCTCTGGGTCTTCCTCGTTTACGCTTTCCTTTTGAGGTCCAATTTATATTTAGTGCAATTTTTGGATCTGTGTCGGAGTTCATTATTTAGTTCTCGATCAATTTGTGGAATGCATACTGTTTTCTCAAGCTCTTTGTTTGATATTTTGCTCGGCCAATAGATTCCTAGAATTCTTCTCATACATTTGTTGTCAAACCCTCTAAGCATGGATAAGTCAGCTTCTGTCATCTTCCAGCTCTCTGAGCTGTATAATTAGACAGCTCTTACATTGCTTCGGTAAATTTTGTTTCATAGTTGATGCACCGTCAACACTAAACTCAATGATTAATTAAGATGTGCTCGATCACAACAACAATAATAGTAATAATAATAATGATAATAATACTTTTACAAACAGGACAATCATTATAATAAATAATATATACAAACACATACGGAGACAAAGAATTCAGAAAAAATCTGAGCTCCAGATAGGAATAGTGACCTTGCTCGCCATGTGAGTTCCCGTGGTTCAGTGGTAGAGCATCCGACTAGTACAGTGAAAACCCGCGTGTAAGAACCTAGTGAATTAAGAACCTAGAGCCTCACATTTTCAATTTTTACACCCCAAAATATAAGAACCTATTCAGGCTGGCAAATTAAAACAGGTTCTTAATGTAATTATAATATTCTGGAAAATAAATAAAAAAAGCAAGAAAAATAATTAAATTACATAATATTCTGTGTTTTTTTTTCTTTCATATTGTCTGCCATAAAGATATTCTTTCAAATCGAATGGTTAAAATGTGTAACCCAATACAGGTTTGGGCAGGTTTCATTCTTCAGTTCTGTCTCTGAAATAGAAATTAGAGTCATAGAGAACCAGTGAAATAACTATAATATTCTAGCAAGACAACCTTATTCATTTTAGTCTTTTTGGACGTTTTAGAAGCAGACTTGATATGTAGTATGTACTCATACACTGCCACGCCCATTTTGGCTGGACAGCAGTAAAATTTTCATAATAAAATTAAGAATCTTTTAAGAACCTAATTAGCCTCTGTTTTAATAAATACCCCAAAATATAAGAACCTAATCAGCCTGAAGTTGAAAAATCTAGGTTCTTACACGCGGGTTTTTACTGTATACGGAAAATCATGGGTTCGATTCCCATCTGGAGCCCAGATTTTTTCCGAGTTCTTTGTCTCCGCATGTGTTTGTATATATTATTAATACTGTTATATTTACAGTCAACAGGGTAGGATCTAGGACTGAGTGGTTCACTGATTGCCCATTCTTCTCAGCCAAAGGCTAATGTTTTATCGCAAGACGGCTCAGATCTTGGCGTGAAAGTTGAATTTGAAATTTTCTGAAATTTGTTTTGATGAATTTAATGTTTATACACATTGAACCACTGATTTATGAAAAATAAACTCGTTTCAAATATGCACGTTTAAAAAAAAGTATTCTATCGCAACTGGGTCTGCATGTACAAGTAGTGGACGTACTTGGGTTACCTGTGTTTAGCTGACACACATAAGTCTGCCTCAGTCCCCTTTATTTACAATGAAAAAATATTTGCGGTGGGGAATTGACTTCAATTTGCAGTTGTTACAATTAAGAACTGTTTTGAACAGTTCTCTGCTAAGAGATAAGAAATGTAGACATGATACATTTGTCAACATCGCTCGAACTCGTATTTTTTTAAAAAAAACAACAAAAATACAGCAGTAATGGCGTCATGTTCCCGACAGTCGGAAAATTTGAGCGATTTTGTTAAAGAAGAACTGTCTTGTGCTGTTTGTCTCGGAGAGTTCAGTGAACCAAAATCTCTTCCTAGCTGTGCACACTGTTTTTGCAAAGATTGCCTTGAGCAGATGGTAAGATCGCAATCGCGTAGAAATAGTAGCATTCAAGAAATTTTATGTCCAACATGCCGACAAATTTCCAAACTTCCAGATGGAGGAATAGACTCGTTACCCACATGTTCGTTAATTGTAAGACTTCTTGAAGTTACACCCGGTAGAATGGAAAGGATGGAAGTTCAGCGTGCGTTGGAGCGAAGTAAACCGGTTATGGATCTTCTGGAACGAAAGCTTCGAGAGATAGAAGAGGATATTCGTGTCCTTGGGGAGAAACGTAAAATTACCGAACAAGAGATTCATGAGGTTTCAAATCACCTTGTTGAAGTTATCCGAAAGCAAGAAGCGGAGTTTTGTGCTCAAGTTAGAGATTTCTACTGCATGAGAGGAAACCAGTTGGAGCAACAGAGAAAAAACGTTCAAATAATGCTGTGTAAAGCGTCGAGTTGCGTTCCGCTTGCGGAGGATGTGCTACTGAAAGGCGACGTCACTGCACTGATGGAACTTAACAACGATTTAGTTCAGCAACTTGATGAAATATCAGAGATGAAGTTTGGTAACGATGATGGTGTTTCAAATTTTGAAGAACAACTCGAATTTCACCAAATCAAGGAAAATGTTAATGACTTTGAAAACAGAAAATTTGGTTTCTTGAAGAGTAGCGTTATGAGGAGCAAGTTGCACGACCCTCTTGGCCATACTCTGGACTACAGCAAAGTCGGAATAGTCATTCAGAAAATTGGTCAAAAGGGGAGCAAAAAAGGCGAGTTTAAAGGCCCGGGTAATGTTGCAGCAAATCATTTTGGTCAAATTGCTGTCGCCGATTATTTTAATAACCGAGTTCAAGTGTTTGGCGAAGGTGGACAGTTTCAGTATCAGTTTGGAAAAAAAGGTAGTGCTGAGGGGCAGTTTAAGGGCCCCACAGGGATTTCATACACACCGGATCGCAATATTGTTGTTTTAGACAGTGGCAACTACAGAGTACAAGTGTTCGACAGATCAGGAAAATTCATTTCTGCATTTGGATCTCATGGTTGTGGTATTGGTGAATTTGGCAAGGCAGAATCCCTTTCTGTGGACACTGATGGCAATGTTGTTGTGGCAGACACTGAAAATAATCGTGTTCAAGTGTTTTTCCCTAATGGGCGGTTCGCATTTCAGTTTGGAGGAACTGGGCCTGAAGGCTTTGACCAACCCTTGGCTGTTGTCCAGCACAAAGGAGAATATTTCGTATCAGACAAAAATAATTATTGTATCAAGGTTTTTGATTCTCATGGCTCATATGTGCGGCAGTTTGGCCGTGAGGGTAATGGAAGTGGTGAATTTTGTTGCCCCAGAAGTGTTATAGTCGACAGCCACAGTGACAGCATTGTTGTGTGTGACAGTGATAACAACAATATACAGTTGTTCAAACTTGATGGTAGATTCCTTACAAAAATTGAAACAAAAAAGGCACCAGTTGGAATTGCCTTGACATCAAGTCGCAATCTTGCTGTTTCCTTTTATTATGGCAATTGCATTAGAATTTTATCATATGGTTAATAAACTGGTTTTGAAGGCAGAAAATTAATATTGGCAACCATACAAGGAAGTTTCCTTAAATTTACAGTTGCTGTTAGCCTCCTGTGATTTACTGGTTTTCATGCGTTCGGTGTGTAGATATATAGAAAGAAATAAGAGAAAAATAACATATATAGCCCTTGGCGGGAATCGAACCCCACATCTTCGGTTTACTAGTCCGATGTGTTAACCACTACACCACAAGGACCAACCACGCTGGCAACGCAGCCGGACAATATGTTATATAGATGGTAACTGTAGGGGTTCCCAGGGCAATATTTTTCTCTTATTTCTTTCCATATATCTACACACCGAACGCATCAATTACATTCATCTACATATAATACTATATATGCACACCAAAAATTACGGTGTTCAACTTATCTATAGAGAAAAATATCGCCCTGGAAACCCCTACAGTATATGTTATGTTATATATATGTTATTTTTCTCTTATTTCTTTCTACTAATTCCTTTGCCAACTGAAGCTTACTGGCTAATTGGAGCTGGTGCTTATTTCCAGTTTCTGTAACTGCTTTTTAGTATAATACTGTAGTACTTTATATCATTGTGGACCACAGCCTTTCAACTCCCCTTGGCTGGGACACAAATCGAGTGGAGTCATAGATCCCAGTTGAAGCTGGTACTAATTTACTGTTCCTTGTAGGGATAGAAAGTTAAGTCAGCTTTGGCAAAAAAAGTGTTCTAAAAAGTTCCATCATTTTTATTGTCGAGAGAGAAGTTTAACAAACTTTTAAATTTGAATCTTGGCAAACTCATCAAATGTACCATACCAGCTGATATTTTGTGGTTAAAAGTCATTAGTCTTTTGACCAGCACCAATCTTCTGTGTGAATAAAAAACTTTTCATTACCAAGAGACCTATCAGCTTTTGGTGCATTTATCACATGTACATAAATCATATAATTTTGAAGGTAACTGTATTTACTGTACCTGATCTGATAAAATGGAACAAAGATTTGTATTTAATATAGGCCTTATGTTATCAGAACTTTTCAAGATATCTTATGGAAATTAATGAGAACCACAGTCATTAATATGTACAAATGTAATTATAATTATCTATCATTATCTAATATTATTTGATTGTTGTTTTAACACTGAAGGATATTTGCAATATTTATGGTAATAAATTATAGCATTTTAGAAGTGAATTTACATTAAATTATATTCCTTTTTAATTCAACTTTTGTTCTATGAAATATTAATATATATAATAATAGTTAAATTTTACTTGAGAAATATTATTTCAAATAATAAGATTTAAGATAAACAATTACTAGTACAAAAGATTAGACAGAGTGTGATATTTTAAGGTTTTCATTTATTTTACATGTATTTTTATTGTATTTTCTGGAGCTTGCCTATAGATTGAATTTGAACCTCTTGAGCACTACAAGTTATTTTTCAATTGATTTTAAATAGTAATTTAATTACAAGTGTTTACTGTCCCTAAAATGAGAATCCTCAGCTTTAAGTTATTCTTATACAAATAACTGAAATTTTTATCAATAAAGATATTATAAACCTTAGTAATAATTAATTCCATCGTATCCTTGATTAGATGTTATGAATTTATTGAATACTCTATTTTTTCCTATTATTTTCAGCTTTTGAGCAGTTAGGTTACAGGTTTTTTGAAAAGATCTTTTCAGACCAAAGGGTCTTCCTCAGTCTGAACTGAAGTTGAGTTGTTAAAACATATACCTTGAACTGGTTTGAAAAGAAATGATTTTGAATTGGTAATGTGGTATATGAATTTATGCTGTCATATTTTTGTTACTTCTTGCTCACCTTTGAGGTACAGAGTCCATAACCAGGATTGAGTACTCACCTCTAGTTATAGTGAGTGTTTAATACAGATGGACCACTTATTATAGGTAAATTAAAATTACAAGGTGTTGCCTAGCAACTTTAATATTTGGTACCTTCAACATTCTCCTTGGAAGAAGTTAGTGAAATGCCCCCACTGGGACTCAAACCCACATCTCCTGGTCTCTTGTCAGATGTGATTACCCCTACACCATTGGACTACCATGCTGGCAACATAGTGTTAGCAAATTATGGAGTATAGGGTTATCCCAGAGTACATTAATTTTCTTTCCTCGTAACACGCATAAGGATTCCCAATGACATACATGGTTTTTAGGCATGAAGACTTAACACAAATAAATCAAGATCACTCTGTGTTGCCTAGCAACTTCATAATTTACTTTTGACATACTTCTCAGAGACATCAATGAGATGCCCCAAATTGGACTTGAACCCATGCCCCCCTGGCCTCTAGTCAGGCATGCAGAAGGAAAAAATCGAGATCCTGGGATCACCGGCCTGTTTGTAACCCTATACTTTGTAATTTACTTTTAAAATACAGGCTTTGTAGTATATTGATGCCAAGTGCATGTACCGAAAAACAAATTTTGTTGGCAAAGCAAATTTGTTTTTGGAGACTGTACAAATAAAAATGTGAAAAATGTAGTTTTCTACATTGCAAAAAATACTTCCATATTTTGAAAAAACAAAATAAATGGTCCACAGTGTTTTAGGTTTGTTGCTTGGAAAGGGTCAAGAGTCATCATCAATGGTGGTGTCACAGTGATATGTGTATCCCATTGTATGCTGTACCCCCGTACCCAGATCACTAGTGATATATGTATCCCCGTACTAAGATCATTAGCAGTCATGCCAAACCTCCTAGATAATCCGGGAGTCTCACGGATACAGTGAGAATCTCCTGGTCTCCCTCACGGGTAACCAAATCTTCCGGATAAAAGCAACTTTGAACCTTAACGCCACTGTAAACTAAAGTCCTGTTTCCAAATTTACTCAAGTCAATACAAGTTCGGTTTTTTAAACTCACCTTGCCGTTTCTTGAGGTATTTTTATGCAATCATTTGGATGGAAACGGAAGTTTTGCCGACTCTTCTGTTCATTTATTGATAATATTGATAATTTTATAAGAATTCGCACTCGACGACTCGAGCCAAACACGTATTAAATTACCACCTTTGCAATTTTTTTAAAAATGGTTTAATAAAAAAGATGAAAATTGGAACGGTAAAATTTATTACGAGTACTTGGATGAACTTTAAAAACAATCCATATTCATTGGGTCATCATCGGAAAATCTTCGGAAAACTTCATTTAACTCCAGAAGTTTTCGGAAATCTTCTCGACGACTTCAGTAGTTTTTTTTAGAGTTCTAGGAAAAGTTCGGAAATCCTCGTCCCTATTTTTGGGAAAGAAGTCGTTGGAAGAGGGGGGTCAACACTTTTTCCTTGGGACACCTCACTGGTTTCTTTCAGCAAGTAAGCTCAAATGCTACCTTCAAGCTTCATGATGCCATCCAGTAGTTTAGAGAGGCAAAAAAGGCTCCAAAATTAGCAAAAATCCACTTCTAACGGCTGCTACAGCAGCGACAAGACACTTCAACGATACCATCACCTCATCAACTGAAAACATGATCCCTGGGCACTACACAACGTGGGATGTTTCCATGGCAATATTTTATATGGATTAGAGAAAGCCAATTGATTGTTTTGATACAAAAAATTGTTCAAAATAATAAAACCTCCCAGTAGTCAGAGGGTTAATAATTTTATTATAATTGTGTAGTTTGTAGGTCCTATTATTCTCTGTAATATTTTTTCTAGATTCCACTAGCCCAGCTGCTTAGTTTGATTAGTCTTACTATTTCTAAGCAACTGTGCTCATTTTCTTTGCAATTTTATAACTGATTACTTTAATTGTTTCTAAAAGTGTACAAAATAAATTGATTGATTGATTGAAACCTTTTTCACAATGTAAAAACAATTTTCTTTGCATACAAATTTGCCCATCAAGCCTTGTTTTGGTTAAAATATGTTCTTTGGTGTTTAAATGGGTAAATTTGAAACTCAAAAAAATATTTCTACCATGGAAAAGGTCTATTTACCCTGGTCAATGAATTTAGGCAAAACATGAGGTTTCTTTCTTTAAACACATCAATATACTGAAAAAAATAAGCTATTAAAAAGTTTCAATTCTGACAATTTCAAAAGTAAGTTTACAATCAATCAATCCAATTGATTTAAGTTTCCAATTGATTTAAGTTTCCAAGTAGTTACAATAATATATTGATAATCAAACCAGCAAAAGCAAAATAATGTCTATCACATACTCATGTTTAAGGTGAGATGCATTGAATTAAAAAGCATAGATCAAACTTATATATAGAAGCTACACTTCCATAGCATATATTTCTTTAGACTGAAAACTCTGTCTGGTACTTGCTGGCAATGCTTGTGATACCACTTTGAACAACTGACAAACTCAACCATGTCATCTTTACTTGAACACAGAAGAGGACAAGTACAATAGATCTTCAATTTCACATTTATTGTTGGCCCAGGAGAATCTGTTAGACTTTTGGACACCATAGTTGTTGGAAACATTTTCATTCTTTCATTATGGAGGCAATGCCACAAATGATTTCTGATGTCTCTCCTATTTAACTTTAAAATTGAAGGATTAAAACCATTGCATAAAGCAACAGCAAAATGCAGTTGAATAGAGCCCACATCCAACACCATTGCTTTGCTAAATTACTGGCTGAACTTGCAATGTTATTTCATCAGAAGCAATGTATAGAAGGGAGGCAATCTGGGTTTTTTTGTAAACATTTTTACTTCTGTATATTTGCTGTCATAAATGTTGACAAAATTAGGTTTTGCAAGCCAATATTGCTAACACACAGCCAATGGTATGATCCCGTATGGAGAATTTTCTCCATGTACCACATCAAATTGCCCAACAATACCCAGAGTTGTTGACTGTAGCAATTGGATGTTGGTATATTGCATTTTTAAAAGTGCTTGAGCTCTCCCAATGGCAATGTGTATGTCAAGCACACATTCTTTAAAATATTTTCTGATCTCTTTTGTCTAATTTATATTCTGGATACTTCATCTTATGCACTGAGTTTTCATTCGTATTTTTTACATTGCTGATTTTTATATCTTGTGGCAGTTGACGCTTTTGCTCTTTTTTTAAAATGATCTATAATAAGCTATACTTGGAGGTTCGTCATATTGCTTAACTAGACTAGTGTCCTGTCAACAAGTAACTCGTGTTGCCATGGGTTCTAGGTCCCAGTACTAAGCATTCGATACTACATTTCCCCCACACATTAATTTAGCAGAGGGTGGCCGGTGGAGGTCAACGTCTAACAAAAAATCTGAACGATGTCACTACTATAAACACAACAGTTTTTTTTCCATCAAGCTCCCTTGCTTCCAGCTATTGTAAGTTGTGTTCTAAAACACATCCTGGATATTTTTTCCTCAGGTACACAGCGGTGTCTTTGCGTTGCCTTCCACTTCTTCGAAGCACTTCCTCTCGGGCTTGACCTGGTTCACGGATTTCTAGCTCTCCCTCTTGTGTGTTAGTAGGAGTTTTTTTCTCCCTCCTTTCTCTCTGAGGAGTCTGACTGTGTTAAAGGGTTTAAAGTGTTACCCCCATCAATTTCCTTTCTGGGACTCAATTGATTGTCAATCTCCCCTTGGCTGTCTGCGAGCCATTGCTTGGCTTCTTCCTCTGACCTGTATGGTTCAACAAACAAACAACAAATTATGCTTTATTATAAAATTAGTTAAAAATTGTACTATTGCGTAATCAAATTGATCCGTTTCTAATCTAGGCGGATCAGTGAAGTTAATTGTTACAAAATATAGGAAAGTAGAATGTACTTTCTTAAAGTGCGTTGTGGAACGAGTGATACAGCTTCCGTCCTTTCTAAATCGCAGGATAGTGTTAGGAATTTAGGTTCTTGGTTTGATAATCACCTATCTATGAGTACCCATATTGGAAAGGTTTGTAGTAAGGCTTTTAGGGGATTGTACAATATTAGGCAAATCAGGAAATATCTA
>JAOBRB020272665.1:0-11383 GCA_027575285.2 Zoanthus pulchellus | reverse complement strand
TTTGTGATACAAGCATAAAACTCGGCATAAATAAACATTAGGTAGCCCGAGTAAGCGCGTGTGTACGCGTCTAGTTTTCATTATTTTGAAGATATATATCTATATGACGTAAGTTTCTTGTTTCAGGTTGTTCGAACGGAAATTATGAGACTTATGTGGAAGCAAAAAGATAAATTGGAAACATAAATTTTGGTCAAATTTTATGAATTTTGAGCTATTTGTCTCAGGTTTTTGGATAAGTAATCAAAGCAAACCCAACGGCAGTAGTATAACGTTTCTTTTATCTGGTGATGGCTTCAGCTTTATACACAATGCGTTAACATTATCCGTGAACATGAAAACATCTTAATTATAATGGTCAAAGATAATCCTATCACACAAAATGTAGTTGTTAAAACATTTAACGTTTTATAAAGATAGATGGATTTTTCTACCTACCAACGAGGTATTAAAGTTGGTATCAGTCAAGTGTTTTATCAGCCGATGACCAGAATAAATGGAAACAAATTCCGAATCGTACTTTGTTTTTATTAGCAGCTGGTAGAAAAAATCAGTCAGCAGCATGAAACCTCAGACAATAAAGTAACTCCTGATTGACAAAGAATAATCTGTCTTTTAAATAAAACATATTTTGATCTTATCATTAAGAACATTAATTCATCACACATTGCAAACCACCACAACGTTCTGCATAGTTTAAAAACATTTCCGAAAAAGTTCCAAAAGTCACGAAAATAGAGCAAAACTGTCTGTCTTTTTAGACTGAAACAATTTTTATAAGCATCAAAAGTTGTTTTTGCCTAAGGTTTTTGAAAATCGAAAGAGATTATTTTAAATAGGCAATGACTTAGTTTGTTGCAAATTTGTTAAAGGAGCACACTGTATAAATCATTTAAAATGTGTTAAAAAACCACGAGATCTGAAAAAGTTTAATATTTCTATTATTTACCAACAGAAAATACTTTGTGACAAATATGTCATGATAAACAGACATACTAGCGGAACATCAAAATTTGCTGTTTAAAAAGAATATGATGGTTTTATTTTAAACCGAATCAAACTTACCGCAAGTAAGTCGGAACTTCAAAGAAAGAACTATTATTTAAACTTCAAACTGCTGTATAAATTAGAGAGACCCTTGCTTCTTGTTTTCTGCTGAATTGTTTCTTCCACACTGTTATTGATATTATACAATTTTGTTTTTTGTGCATGCAAAAAATGAGAAAAGCAACTATTTTGGCTATTCGGTCAGGCTCTCCGGCACATTCAGCTTTTTGCGTGACTCAACTTTGCGTTTGAAGCACTTATTTATACACGTTGCTTTGTTTCAATCTATTCCTCATCACTGGTTTTGAATGGAAATTTTTGGTTTATTCAAAAGTAGATATACAGAATCCATGTCAAATGATCTCTTTACGTGATGTAATTGAAATTACCAAGTCGTTTTGTTAAGCGACTGAAAAAACGTCGCATGCAATCGGATCCAATCAGAATTTGTGGACAGCTATTCAAATATTCATACAAACGTCATTCGCTTACAAAAAGGCTCATTTATTAAATAAAAAAACTTATTGTAGGACGAGCTATTTCGTTGTAAGATCACAAAGTAAGATAAATTAAAAAAACAACTTATCAACTTTTCGGCAAAGCTCGTGTCGTTAAGAAATCTTTAGCGAATGAAACAAATCAACTTCGACCTTTCGATTCAGTTTAAATGCTTTATTTCAAATGCCATTTGATAATTATCTTTCTGATTAGCTTGGACTATTTGCTCAAGGTTAACATATTTCATGCATGGATTTCCTACAATTGTAAACTAAATCGCAGAAAACAAAAGTAATCTGTTCATTGAAAACCCGCCAAAATTTGCTGGTTCTTTTGGAAACTGGTTTTGTCGATCAATATGAATATGGCGTGGGTACCTGTGTTCTTAGTGAATTAAATACTTGTTACTTAAATGCAAACAAAAAACACGAGATAAACTCGTACTTAATAACATTTCTAAGAAAAAGATTCTCAAAAATAAACGTAGTTCTTTTTGTGAGAACTTGAATTTGTTTCGCCAAATAGAAAATTTAAACTGTCCCGATTAATTTATCATCAAAACTTGCACGCAAACAAACGGTTTGTTCGTGAGTCACAATTTTCATTTCTTTGTTTGTGACAACGTTTAGATGGATGAACGGAAACAGAGATACGTCTGTTTATCACGCAAAGAAATGAAACCTTTTCTTTTATTGTTCATCGAAATAAAAGTTAAACTTTACTCTTTGCTAGAGAGCAATCCAATGAAACATATATTTTATTAGCTATTAGATAAATTTGATAAAAGGGCGTTTTTATTCTTGTGTTATCGGCCAAGGCGTGGCAAAATCTTGAATAAACTATATAAAACAATAATTTTGTTTCACTTTTATTTTGATATGAGCCAACCAAAAAGATGGCGTGTGGTTTTAGAAATATCAATTTGCTTCTCAGCATGGATGTCATTAAACATCAACAACCATAAGGAATATGCTTCTTGGTTTACTACTCAACATTGTTAAGAAAAAAAGCATTTGAACAGAAGGCGCAATTGTGGTTGATTGTATCAGTCTTTTGTTCCCTTTGGCGAGAATCAGATAAATGTTTAACACCTAATTCCCACCTTATAATCCATGTTTATTTCAAACTGGGTAAAACTGTTCTAAATATTAATCAACTATATGCGAGTTAATTACAAAGTAAGCTTAATGTTAGACATACTCGATATTTATAACAGTATCAATAAAATGCCCTACCTCGAATATCAGAGTTAAAACTGTGTCATGCGTCTAAAACTTTTAACCTAGTATAAAAGAAAATTAATAGTCAAACTTCGGTGCTTGTACAATATGATTAATGGCAACCGTTAGACAGAAAAAGCAGTCAGAATTAAGGACGCTGTTTTCACTAGGGAAAACTCTGCAATTATAATCGACAATTCGCCAAATAGATGGTTTAACGCTTGTCAGATTATGTTGAGACTTGAAGATAGCCGTTGAATCGAGTACACCTTGCGCGCCGGTTGGACTAGACAACCCTTGATGAGAATACCCCATAGAGCGCATGTTCAATAGATTTTACAGCCTAGTGCGGCTTGTTAGAAACAAACTATTACAATACCCGTATTAAGAATTCCTGTAAATATGCAGTAGTAGGCAAATCAGCTGTACGGAAGATTTCATAAAATTATTTTCAAAACAACAAGTAAATGGATTACTTTCTCACAGATATGAACGCTAATGTCAACTGGCAGGGAAATTTCATTAAATTCGGAAGTCGTATTTCTTTGAGTAATTGCCTTCTTAATAACTTAAGTAAGTCAATTGTCAGATCTGTCGCATTTTGAAGACAGTTTAAGTGGCAGGTGGACAACAAAAAAACAATATTAAACCTAAGGTTTGCCCAGTCTACAAAGGGAGAACTCTTAATGTAATATGTTTTACGTTTAGGGTAAAAACTGTCTTAGTTCACCTTTTGTAACAAAACAAAACATGCGCCTTAAAAACTTTTATTCTATTTTTCTTTTGATTTTCCCAAACTTGTTACATTGAGCTATTTTTTGATTTCAACTGAGCCTTACTTCATTCAAAATGACGGTTTTTGTATAAAGAAATGTAGTACATTTCTAGATCTTAAAACAACATTAAAATTAAGTTTTGTTAGCTCTTTTTACGCCATCAGTTCTGTAAAAGCAGTTTCTTTTAGGTGATACAAGTGCTTTGCCGACCTCTATTTGTTAGATTGAAGGAAATAAAACCAATTTCGAAATGATTACTTACACTGTCTAACAAGAAATAGTCTAGGAAGTCACGCGAACCGCTCCAACTGGTGAAAATCAACTTACCTGCCCGGAATATTACATGGAATGACTGGTGTATAAATTCATAGTGAAAACAGCAGAGGTTTGCTTAACAAGGGGAATTCTTTAATTTAGTCTTAAGAGTTTGAAATGTTAGTTTGTATACATAATTTTTTCTAAGTCATTATATTTGACAGGAAGTTTCCTACTACTTTCCACCGATGGATTTTTGCAAGAGTCTTTAAATTTGTATTAAAAAAGCGTTCATAGTTCACTAATAACCGATGCAGAAATCGAATCTTGAATCGCGTGCCACAAACGATTTACATTTAGTAATAGCGAATTGTTCTTGTGTTCATTTTATTGCTGTGTAACTCGACAATGTATTAACTGATTATTTATGAAATTTCCGATATAAATTTTAAGGCCTGAAAAACCTCAAAGGTTGGAATAGTTATTCTAAGAATATCTCCGTAATTGAATATTTGTTTCAGAAGCTAAATGTTAAAACAATTAACCAAATCTGCATTTTGTTTAATGATTTAACAAAGTAATTATATTCGTGCTATTCGCAAGTACGAGCGCGTAACGAATTACCCTTGTGACATAATATTAAAATCAGTTATATATAAAAACCAAAAATGGCCAAAAATTAAAGTTACTCGAAACACTGTCCGTTTAATGTGCTATAAAACGGTTTGAGTTAGCTTTGTCGTTATTTTTTTTTTATATACAAAACAAGTACACTAAATAAAACAATGCATGGCGTTTCGGTCATCGTAAAAGATATGTTCTTCAGCCTTGTCAGCCTGAGTTTACAAAACATGTCAAGACGGCATTGTTCTCTCGAACGCTTTCTAATGGCAAACTACAAACTAAAGGGTTGTTTTTATGTCTTGAAAAGGTTAATTTTAGAGCCAAAATTAACAAAAGAAAAGACTAATTTTGTTTCTAAATGTGAAGATTTGCCGCTTTGTTTTCACCGCAAAAGGAAGTATGAATTTTCCTCTCAATTAACAAAATTGTACAAAACATTTGTTTGGTACAACTTCAAGACTTACAGGAAGCTTAGTTTTTACTAAGAACGTTTTAATTTATGTTTTAAATATATCATTTGCTGCCTCTTCTATAATGTGTTTGAATATTCTTGTTTTTGATTAAAAGATGACTGTTTTACATAAATTTGATTTTCCGCCCACGGATTGAAAAGATGATGGCTAGATTACTTTAATAGCGACTTTCAATTTTCGCTCACAAACTATCAAGGCCAGTTGACTGACGAAAACTATTTTATCACCAATAGCAGAGATGAGAAGATTTTGATGGCAGGAAGTCGCTTTCAAAACGATTTATTATTAAAACTACACAAAACATATTCGATCAAGATTATTGTAATGTTACACGATTCTTTGTCGATTTGCGATTAGCTAGCGGCCATATACTGATATAGTTTTTAATACTTCAAATGCACTACATGAATGATAACGTTTGATGTAAAAACTTTATTATGGCTTTGATAAATGTTTGTTGCATATTTAACTCCTCAGTGTAATCTTTATAACTGTAACTTTGTCTTTGTAGCTAATTATGAGCAGGGCTTTGCCATTTCTTTCAACATTCTTAATAAACTACTCGGTGCGCCAACACAGCGGTACTTTATTCGCCCTCAAACTATGATCAAACCAAATGAAATGGTATTACAAAAAGACCAGGTAATTTAGGTCAGACCGCCTTTTACCCATTTAAACAACAGAATGAAGTGTGGTATGGGATACGAAGGAGGGGTTACAAAGTCGATGGTAATTTTCGAATTTTTAAAGCAAGGTAGGATTGACTTGAAATCAGAAAAACATATTTTATACACTCAAAAAAATTCAAAAATTTCTTTTGAAAGTTTACTGGAACATACATTTTTAAACAGAAAAACAACTGAGAGAAGCGTCCTATCAACTACTATCATATCGCAATGAATTTACGAAAAGTTAATAAATCAATAATTTTATCCTAAAAACCAAACAGATATAGTACATAATTGCCCAACCCGCGGCAAATATTAATGCTTACAAAGCAGCTATATTTGATAAATATGCGGCTCTCGAAGCAAAATCCAGGCCTGTGTTTAGATCAGAGTTAGAGAAAGAGAGAAATTATATAACCAATCAACATTTGATACTGATTGGTCGGTTTAGCCTCTATTACTCCAAACGCTCTTTCTTATAGGACCATTCAGAATTTTCTATTTAAGTTGTACGCTAGCTACTGGCAAAACTGCTCTTTTTTTTAATTTTTAGGTTTTGAAGAAATGAATTATAGTTATGTCATTATTCATTCTAACCTAAAGCACGTGCGTGTATACCTCCAGACCGTCCGTAATGAACCTGTGATATCAGAAATTATGATTCTTTCAATTTAGGGTTTACATTTCGACAAGGAAATATAAAATTCTTTATCAATAAAACAAAATCAATTTGTAAAAACCTGACTAATTTGTGTGGTATAAACTCTTTATGGGTATTGTTTAACAATTCAAACGAATTTCTGTTCCACTCAATGTTTACCGAGAAAAAAAGATATTACTATTTGTTCAGGCGTTGAATTGTTTTCTTTTGTTTTAACGGAGTGATTATGTTTTGTCGTATAGAAACCCGAAATATTAACAAAGTTGTAATATTTTTCGTTCAGCTGACTTTACTCAGGTTTTGTTATCACAAAGCCCTCGCTTCGTCTAAGAAGCAATTAAATTTCGTTTCGATAGGCTTGGCTACATTCCAATTAATGTTAGATAAATCAACTTTTGGTACCTGTCTTTTGCTGTGAGTAGGAATCACTTTAAAATTTAAGAAAATAATGATTTCTAATAATATAATACATGACAGCTACATGTTGGCAATCTTTTGCTATAACATAAAATTTAGAACTAAAACAGGATTATACATTTAACAGAAAAATCTACAAAATAAGAAAGCTTTATTCGAGTTGTCTTAATTTCCACTCAATGGAGTCGAAAATGTTCAAATTCTTTCATTCGCTGAACTAGAAAAGAAACGGTTTTTGTAGCTTCTTAGTTTTGTTTACTGACCAGCCAAAACCAGCCAGCAAGTTTTGTTTTCAAAATTTTAGTGATAGAAAACGGCCTCCAACTTGTACATATTTTTAAGGAAAGATTTAATCCACTAATTAATGAACAGCAACAACCAGTCAGCTAGAAATGATTTTAAGTTTTATTTAGTATTTTATGTATAGATAGAAAGATCGTAGAATGACTTGTCTGTTGTTGTCAGATGAAGCTGCCATTATTTACTCTCCCAATTACGTTCACTGATATCAAACTAATGAAACAAAACGGAGTTTAATAGCTTTGGCAGCGTAAACACAGGTGCTGAACGGCCGAAGAAAAACCGCCATTATTTCACTTATAGTGTGGTTGACGCCGCAAAATGTGCCAAATCACGCCACTTTGTGAAACTGATGAGCCTGAATTCGAAGCTCTAATGAACATTTCTTTCTTTTTGGTAAAAACCCTTTGTAACGAAGAGAAAAGGAAAATTTTTAGAAATTTAGAACATGTTAAGAGAGGCTTAAAACAGCAGAGATTTTAATTCTAGTTCAGCAGTAAACCATGCGAAGAACTCAGTTTGCAAATGCCTGCTAGTGAAATATGGCAAGTAAAAGATTACGTGAAAGTTTTTACGTTAAAATAGCAAACCTCGTGAAAGTTTTAGTCTAGTATTTTGCGTGTTGTTTGATCATGAGCGTGATATTTTGCCTTTTCATTGCGCTGCGGAAGTTTAAAAAGCAAAAGCATTGCCTTGAAAATTTACCTAACTGAGCCGTTAAGTGTTTAACAATCTGTTGATACAACAACTTAAATTACGCATTTAAAAAACCTCGTAGATCGCTACCTAGTTGGTTCTTAATGTATAACTCTATTTGTTTGTTTGAAAGATAAGGCAGCAATTTGCTTTGTTTGGCAGTTTTCGTGGCTTGCTCATTTTAGTATTTAGTCAATGTGTGAACCATCTCTTATAGACTTTAGTGTATACAATCTTTTTTCACAAATGAAGTTTAGAATAATTACTTTGACAAAAATTTCCCGTTTTAAATCTGCATATTGAACTGTTCGCAAAATCAAGAGACAAACAAACTCTTCGATCAGTATATAACTAACGAATTGCGGCTGCATAACAAGACATGCATGCATGTTCGCTGAATAGAACGTTTCGGGTAGAAGCTTAAGTCCTTTGGGATAAAAAGACAAACTACACAAATTATCAATTTTTTTCTTAAAGATTAGTTAAAAGAAATTATCATTTATAAAGAGATTAATCATGTTTTACAGAGAGAACATTGTCGTATAATTTGTGTCATCCGCCCGATATTAAAGAACAAAAAAAATATCACAAAATCGGTTGATGTATATTTTATTGTAAGGATAATTTTAGAATATACCACATTTGCCATCTGCCCAGATGCGAAATATAATTTTTCAAGATACTCAACTCATGAGGTTTTCATTCGACTTACACTGATTTTTAGAACTGCAAGCTTTCATTGTAAAATCGTTTTTTAGTTGCTAACATAACAGCCTAGATATTGACGATCAGTTGTAATATAAATAAATCCATAATTGTCTGCATTGCGAAAAATAAATGCGTTTCCGTTTTTCTGTGTTAGTGCTGGTAGTGTTTGTATACAAACTATAAAAGCCAACTGTAAGAAAAAATACCCAGCAACCACTACAAGCGCTCGTCAAGTAAACTAAAACTTCGGTATATTGGGATGTAAATAAGTATCGTCTTTTTATTGGCTTGATAAAGTCAGTAAAAAAGAAATTCAAGACATTCTCACTTTTTCGTCTTAATGTGCAAAAGAATGTCCATTGTACGCCCGCATATACTGAGCTATTTCATTGCATGATTTTTATTCCTCCACCCTGTGATATTGAGCCATCATTTTTCATCTTAATTAAACTTTATCTTCGACCACTAACAGTACATTTCTTTATAAAAGAACAGGTCAGAACATTCTCAACAGTTTCTCAGGTTGGTTTAT
This sequence comes from Zoanthus pulchellus, assembly GCA_027575285.2. Taxonomy (NCBI): domain Eukaryota; kingdom Metazoa; phylum Cnidaria; class Anthozoa; order Zoantharia; family Zoanthidae; genus Zoanthus; species Zoanthus pulchellus. Next base: position 2,508 of record JAOBRB020272665.1, on the reverse strand, counting down.
CTCAAACTGACCTTTAACATTATAGTCGAACCAATTTCTTGGTATTCAAACTTTTGAACCAGTAGCTTTTGCAGGGAAAGGTTTACATGGCTTAGGTTTGGTATGGGCTTTTTACTAAATAGCTACATGGCTGCAAGAGTACGCTCTAATTATAGCCGCATTGTCACTAGCTCATAATCAGGTACCTCAAACTGTGTTGTCAAGGTAAAAATGTGGGCTGGAATAAAAAAAATGTCAAAGACGGTTCAGTCAACCATTTAAACCTTAGTTAATTTATTTTATCTTTTGAGAAACATGAACAAGCACAAATTCAAATTTCTATAAAGCCTCTAAGAAGAAAAATAACTCACCTATTTTAAGTCCGGCAACGAAACTGGCTGACCTAGTTCTTTTACGAGCTTGGCAAACTTTTACTGCGGTTTCCCATATATTTTATACAGTTCTATCAGTAATTTACATAATATTGGCAGAAACACTATTTGCCAAACATGTAGATATCCATTCACCATTATATAAAGATACCGTAATAAGATTACTACTTGTCTATTCAAAGTGTCTCTGCTACCTTGGTTATCAAAATTTTGTAATTATACCAAACAGTTATATTATTTAAAAAGTAAACAAAATGTCACTTATGTAAGTAAAATAAAATTAAATAATAAAAAGATATTTTTGAAGCACTTCCGCAAAATTGGATTGCATTGGCCATTGCCAAAAAAACTGCTTTTGTAGCTTAAGATATGTTGGGCCGTTCATGCAAAGTTCGAAAACTTTAAAATTCGTTTGTAAAGAGTCTGTAGAAATGCTATCCATGACTTATTAAACAGAAGCATAACTTTTGCAGTGTTATTGAATTTGTTTTAGAATTATTCAACATTTTATTTGTATAAACACAGTTTGATATTGATATTTGGTGAAATGCAACCAGAGAAGTTGACAAGGTTTTGTGTTTAGTAATACCAATAGGATATTTTGCCATTTTACACTTTTATGAAAAAATTTCATAATTTCATTTACTCTATAATGTCAATTTTTCAGATTTTGACACAAAGTACATAGATAATTTCAATAAACTTTTTTTATCATAGCACATTGGATACTTGAAGACTTTCAGAAAACGCAAAACAGAAAAATGAACGATTTTCACTGACTTATATACCATCGGAAAACACATTTCGTTGGTAGCTTCGAAAACGCCTTAGGTATATTATCAAGAAAATAAGCAGTGAGATCAGATTAATAACGTTACTTAAGAAATTCTAAAGAAGTTAGTACTTTGAGCATGTTATTAAGTTTTTCCAACCTGTTGTCGATTCTATTATATCTCTTGCTTTATGATACAAAAAAACTTCAAATCATAATTTAGTATTATACGTTTCTCTACATTGCTTTGAAAGCCTATCTTTTATTATAGTTTTACGACGAGTTTACAAAAAAACGCTTATTAAAATTGTCATTTTGTTTCTGTTCAGCTTGTTTTCGTGTTAACAAATAGAGATGAAAGGGCAGTTATTAAATTTGATTTTAACGCTTACCTGTCCAATATCAATTACAAAATTATGTTATAAGTATATGACACTTTCATTATATAATTAAATTTAATGTCTTTTTATATGATCAGCTGATGTTATAGTTTGAAAATCTGTTAAAAATGTATTCCCTTTTTGCTTTTTGGACCTCGTCTTAGTGACCAACTCCGCCGCCAGGAATTTTCACGCTTCAGTGTGTTGAATATCCTGCTATGGCGTTGCCATAGGTAATATTGAGATAAATCTGTCCGATAAGACTTTTTCAATTACAGTTTTTAAAGTCTGTTTTAATAACTAAATGTGATTAATCAAACAAAAACCGTGATTACTTGATTCCGAGAAAAAAAAAGTTATGATTACTGGCACACTATGCACAAACTAACAAGTGACAACACCTAATTAGGTTTTAGTCTAAGTAAAATGTCCTAACTGTTGTTTTCATCGCATATCTTTTTAAAAAATCCTCTGCTTGCGCTATACCTTGTTACTCAGCCAATTAATACAAACAAACTGAATGACAACTCCCCAAATTAAAGGGGCTTTTCAGTGTCATATTAAAAACCTCCCTCTAATACAAATTGTCTGACAATTCAAGTTTTACATTGCGTTTTCTGCGTTCTAAACAAATACCTTAATTCCAAACGGTTTTACCTGTGAATCCTCGAGTAATAAATGATATCCAATACTATATACATACCAAATCGTCAACGATACCGTATTTCAGAACAGAGATTAACAGATTTAAAGCTATTTTCGTTGCGCATATAATTTCTCAAAATGAATCAATTTGCTTGCCTCCAAAAACTGTTCATTCAACTAATGAATAGCATCTGTTACTAAACACATCTTCCAGTTATTATTACAATATATTTGATACATGTAGGGTATATTACCTTGTGGTTTCTTAACCCTTTCGTTTCCAGGAGGTTTTTCGAGTTTTTTGTATCAAAACAATCAATTAGCTTTCTCTAATCCATAT
>JAOBRB020272554.1:0-11383 GCA_027575285.2 Zoanthus pulchellus | reverse complement strand
TTGTCTTAATTTGCACGTTTCAAAACTCAAAAAACGTAACAAGAATCGCTAAAAACGTTTTAATCTTATAAATTTACTATCAATGAAGGGCTCTACTTTTCATCTAAACGATAAAAAAAAAAGCGATACAGGGACTTTAACTTTCAAAACTAACCAATAATGGTATCTTAAGTATCACATCCAGAAAAAGTCAGGTGTCATATCCTTTTATAATACTTACAGCATTGATTTTAAAAAACTAAAAACCTTAGTTGTCTAAGCAACTTTTCTTATATATGTACTCTTTCCCGCGAACGGTACTGTAATTTATTACTGTAGAAACCGAGTCGTGATATGGTGGATTTCTTAAACAGGATAATGACAGACTGGACTCGCTGTCACGTTTTCAGTTGACTGCAGTTAAGCATGCCATGTCTTTCCCATCAGTAAAACGAGTGGTCTACTCAACTTGTTCAATTCACCAGCAAGTAAGTCAATCGTAATTATGAGTTTTTATATTATTTTTTCTTTGTTAACATCCATGTTACCAATGCCTCAGGTTGTCTTGTTTATACATTGAATTCGTTGATTACATTTTCAAAATGGAAGCAATGAAATCCAGCATTGCAATTCCTAAATCACGTTTTCTTTCTTTTATTTTCAGGAAAATGAAGATGTTGTAGAACAAGTTTTGAGAAATGGCAAGTTTAAACTTGGCTGTGCCTTGCCGAGTTGGACTCGTAGAGGACATAAAGTTTTTCCTGAAGGTAAGATATCTGTTAAGACATCATTTGGTGCATGGAAAGGTTCGAGATACCTTGTAGTTAATCTGGAAGTTCAAATACTATCATTCGGCTTGATGGAAGATTTTTTACAGGTGGTAAAGTTAAATAACTAATTAATTGCAGGAAGCTCAAGAAAAAAACAGAAGGCTTCTTGCAAATAAGCTCACTCAAAATAAAACTGGTTCAATTAAAAATTAATAAAAAGAACGGCTATGTATTTTTATAAAAAGACAAAACGATTTGACGAAACAAGAAATAGCTCTTTGCAAATCAATTTCCACTTTGTAGTTGATTCTATAGTGCAGTGGTTGAAGGCGTCATACACTTGTTTGAATACTCAGATACAGACATTCGCACACGACAGCTGTAACCTCTGTCTTTTTAGTTAATCATGTAAAACTGCACCCACTCGGAGTTTTAATGTTACTTTTTTGCCTACATTATAGCGGAGCGGTGTGTTCGAGCTTTACCAGAAGACCATACCAATGGCTTTTTTATTGCATTGTTTGAACGTAAAATGAACGAGTCAGGTGGTTTTTATAAGAAATACAAAACATCAGAAAGAATGGTCCAGCCTGAAAGGGTATTCAACAGCAAGTCAACAGTTACAGAAGGTAAAGTCGAGTGTACAAGTAGGAAAAGAAAGTCCAAGCTATCGTCATTAGATTTCGAAGCGGAATCAAGAGATTCAGGAAATAAGATGGCGGTTAAAAGGAAAAGAAAGTTTGATAATATGCAGCAAGGTAATGGAACAGATTGTTTAACAACCACAACAATTGGTGGAGAATGTGGTCTAGGGAATGATCTGCCAAGTTGTACTAATCAAATTAAACAAAAACAGCCTTCTTGGAGCTGTACATTAGTGTGTAATAACCAAACAAGAGACAACTCAACTTTTTCTACGAAAAACAAAAAGAAAAAGAAAAGGAGAAAATATCCCATAACATTTTGATTTCTTTCTCTTCGCAGTTTGCCTTCCTTTAACATCTCTTTCATTTCAAGCAAGTTCGTTATAACAATTCTATATTTTAACAGTGAAAAAAAACGTGTATATTCTGTTATGGTCGTACCTAGGACTTTTTCAGTGGGGTGGGGAGGGGGGGGAGGAAGTCCTCTGAAATCTTAAACAGCATTAATAATATAGCAAAAGATGCCATATTTCTACGATTCAAAATGCTAATGAAAAACAATTTTTTTTGTGGGGGAGAAGCTACCCCCCACCCCTCCCCCCGCAAACTACGGCATGTTTATGGTTGCTTTTGACGTCAGAAACGACTACTAATTTTGCTTGACGATCCAATATTTTAAAAATGGTTGTCTTACAGAAAATCAAATTCTTTTCCAAAATATTTTGTTTTAAATAATGGATTCCGTGTTAACCTCACATTGTCCCAAGTTAAAGTTTCTGTTTGAAAAATAGCGAGATGAAGGCAAACCTAGGATGGCTTTGATGTTGCTTTATAGCAGTTAATATTTGCGTGAGTTCCAAGAACATTTCCCAATCTCGTTCAATGCGATACCTTTTCAAGGCCAAGTGTCGTTCACTGACTTAACCATTATTACTAGTATAAGAACCTTAGGTTTAGATTAAATGAAAAGAAATTCAGGTTTTTATAATACGCGGGTTGTAACTATGCAACACTGAAGTGCAGTGTAATATTCCTCGCGTGCAACTATGTCACTCTTCACTCTTTATTTGGGAAAGAAAAGACAAGAAATGCTATGCTTAGAATAAATACAAATGTGTCAAGTTATTTCTGTTTAATATTCAATTTCAACCTCCTATTTCTCTATGTAATATATCTTGTCTATGAAATTCAATAAAACAATATTATTGTATGAACTATTATTGGGTATATAAACATATGATTACAGACTTGGCTTTTAGTTTTACCTATACAACATACGAGCCTAACTTCTTTATTAAAGTTTGTGAGGTAAGGTTCGTTAGATCATACGAGCCTATCTGGGCTCAGTTGTTCAAAAGCCGATTAGCACTAACCCAGGGTTAAATGAATAACCCACCATTTTGTTTCCAATCTTACAAGGGGAGATTTTAGCTGTAATTTTGAGATTAACAAGACTTATCCAAGAAAAATCCAAACAGTATTCATAAAGAACTGTTTACATTTTGTTAAAGAAGAAATTCATGTTTGAATTTTTGCTTAACCTAGGGTTAAACTGAACCAGCCTTTGAACAACTGGGCCCTGGCTTCTAAACCAATGAACGCAATTTTAAGCCCACAACTATAATGGTGGACGTGAAATATTGATAAACTGACAAGTGATAACAACCTGTGTTTACTGTACTTACAACTAGAGGACTATTACAGAAATCGAAAACATTGCCGTGTTTTGACTAAATAAGGCGGTGTTTACCTGATGACGGATTGAGATCCATTCCGGAACGAAAATAAATGCAGTAAAATGTTTACAAGGTAGAGTGTAAAACGAACTCGTACCGGAATGAAAAGGCAATAACGAACTTTTAGGTGTAGTACGCACGCCCTACTCGTTCCAGTCTATCGGAAGTTCGACTTTGCATTAACTTTCGTACCGGTATCAACTTGTACAGTCTTTACATGGCACTGGAAGGAACTGCGGCGCGAAAACCAGGATGAGTTCATTCCGGAATGAGTCATTCTGGTATGAAAAATATTAAGGTATCGTGTGACAAATGCAATAATTTGTATGGAACCGGGGTGAACGGGTAGCGGAATGAATCTTGATGCGGTATCATGTAAATACCGCCAAATACGTTGCTTTATCTATTCATTTATTTATTCAAAGCAAGACAGATCTTTTGAGTTTTGTCTTGATCAAAACATTTGTTATGCGTATTTTGAACCCACAGAAGGCTTCAGTCCTCAAGGGAGCCAAGATTGTCCTCTGAGTTCCAAACATGTTCTTTTTCCTCGAGGTACCTGTTATCTGCAAAAAAAACACGCTTTAGCTAGCGGATCATTTTTTATTTTCTAGAAACAATCTTGCTTTAACTAACTGTAGCACTTTTATTCTCCTGAAATTCATATCGCCATCGTCATTATCGTTGTAAAATCCTTCTCCTTTTCATCGTCATCATGATCGTCCAAAGCATTTCCGTCGATTAATTTGTCTTCTCACGTGTGATTATTGTAAACTACAACACTATCATCATCGTCATTTCTATAAGTTACTATATCTTCATCGCCAATTACATCACAATTACTATCACTGGCACCATCATTAACGTCATCATTACTGTAATCATCATTATAACCATCTTTTACGCAATATAAAAAGGATATCGATCACCATCACGATCACTATTGCAGACCTTTCTGAAGACGATAATTTTTGAAACAAATTCGTTGTGGAGAGGATGAGATTTCACGCACAAAAGTCGTCCTCTCGACAACGAGTTTGCTGGGAAATGCGCGCACGCATTCAACTCTCGTACTCTTCCTCGGATCTAAAGGTCCAATTTTTTTCATCATACTCATCATTAACTTCGTCATCATTATCATCTACTACATCTTCACCACCATTAATATCATCAATAAAGTCATCATACTATCATCTACATCATCACCACCATGAACATTATTAACACCACTAAATCTGCCTGTTGCCATTATTTTTCTTTAAGACTAACGCAGTTTTCGATATAAGGTTGTACTTACATATTTCTTCAAATGACTCCACTGCTTCGCCTAGGCTCTGCAGTTTATGATCGACATCATCAAGTTGGCTTTGGTATTCTTTCAACTTCAGTTCACTTTGTTGTTTGCTTTTCTGGAAGGAACTGTAGGAGTCTTTGTACTTTTGATGTTTCTGTTTCAAGTCGTTCACGACTACACCCAAGCCTGTCATTGATGCAGCTTTTAACTCTTCCTTGATGGATTTTATCTGAAGATTTAAAGGATCCTTAGAAATGAAATCCCATCCAACTGTAATTTTGCACCAAACTCTTCAATGCATGATAGAATAGGTAAAAATTGTTTGACTCTGATTAAAAATATATTTGATGAAAATCTCTAAACATCTTGAGCTTTACTTCGCCCTTCGTCAGGAAATAATGAAAAGTTCTGATGCAAATCTGGATGCAGCATGTTTAAAGAAACAAAGCCTATTGTTTACACAATGACTTCTACATGCCAGGAGCGCTGATGCGATCGTTTCCCGAACTTACAGCTTCCATAGAAAACCAAGCTTCTGAGAACAGACGTTTTTCTAAGTTTACCTCACGTGCCATAATGTTTACATTTTCAAAGCTGACAGAGTTAATGTGTTGGGCAATGCGAGAAAGAACAATGCTAAATTAAGTTTGGAGAAGCATGCACAAAAAATGGCTAAATCGGACCGTGTTAAACCAACAAGTTTATGTTTTTCCTAAAATATACTATTTAAACTAATTTACAATAAAGATTCACTTGCTCTGCTGATGACGAAGGTAACGCCAAAACATGTTTGAAAACAAACCGTAAAGTTGTTATACGTATTTTGAAATTACTGGCGATAAAAATGTCAACCACGATTATCTACACTAACTACGGCAAATGCTGTTTTGAATTCACAACCCACTAGAAGAAGAATCAAGCGTTCAAAATTAAAAACGTTCCTGTGTTCTTGTAAGCAAAACTGGTACACGCTTTTTTTATGAGAATAACGAAGCTCAGATCGGCTGAAAATTAAGAATATTTTAAAAACAAGCTGAGGCTGGGAAAAAGTGAAAATGTTTCTAGTTGAGACTTTATCGACTCCTGAGTAATTTACGTTCACAATGTGCACAGAAGCACCGTTTCTCATTTAGTATATTTACTATGGACTTGGATAGGAAACGTACTTAGAATGAGTTCCAACTCAGATCCAAAAACTGCACTGACTTGAACCCCAGAAGGAAAACGCAAACGAGGAAGACCCAAAGAAACATGGCGAAGAACCGCAATGAAAGAAAGCGGAGAGGCGATGGGGTGGAGATCTTGGAACCAAGCAGAGAACAGAGCCAAACACAGAGCGGAATGGAGAGCAGACGTTGTGGCCCTATGCGCCCTACGGCATGATGAGGATGAATGATGGTGATATTTACTATTGTCCCAAATGATACACGTATTCCTGTAATACTAAAAGGTCCTCGGATGATCAGCACTGTTTTTCAATGCCTTGTCTTTTTGCTTCGCTATTTTTCATTATTTCAAACTGTTTACAGAAATAAGAACAAGTTTGAGGCTGAAACAGCAAAAAAATTAAGAGCAATGAGCCTTGGCAAAATGCACTGGCTCTTATGAAAAAAGCGTACACGCCCGATAAATTAAAAACGCCGTAATTCGGTGGGTCAGTTTTAAATTTTAAACAAAGGAACAGAACCGCTACAAAAAACCTTTTGTTTTATATGCACGTTCTAAGTTTATAATATTCATGTTTCTTTATTTTACTAAAATATTTCTCTCATTTTTACGTGAAGCTATTTCAGAAGAACATTAAGTACAAAATGTTGATGATGAAGGGGAATTTGAGCAAAATATGTTACCTGTGCTTTTAGGAATTCCAGATTCCTCGAGCAGTTGTCAATGTCCTGTCTGCGGTCAACTGCTGCTGCAGCCAGTGCGTCTCTCAGGCAACGCTGAGCCATTATGTCCAGCTGATTAAGTTTCATGGTGTCATCGATCTTTATCTTAATAGATGTTTCCAGAAGGGTGTTTGCGCCCTCTGCAAATCAATTCAAAGTTTAAATTATAACTGCATGAAGAAATAGATATTTATGGACTACATGTAGCTACAGCAATAAAATTGTCGCCTTTGGCGAATGATATACAGCAAACGCTTCTTTCAGTTTTAACTCTCAAAACAAACGTCATCTTGGGTACCCCGTGTGACTTCTACAGCCTGAAGCACGCCTACTTGGGTACCCTGTGTGACTCATTCAGCCTGATGCACGTCTACTTGGGTACCCTGTGTGACACTTATAGCCCGATGCATGTCTACTCGGGTACCCTGTGTGACTCCAATAGCCTGATACGCCTTTACTTGGGTACCCTGCACGTAACTCCTCTAGCCCGATGCATGTAGCTATAGCAATAAAATTGTTGCCTTTGGTGAATGATATAGACCGAACGCTTCTTTCAGTTTTAACTCTCAAAACAACCGTCATCCTGGGTACCCTGTGATGCACGTCTACTTGGGTATCCTGTGTGACTCATATAGCCCGTTACATTTTTACTCGGGTACCCTGTGAGATTCCTATAGCCTGGTACATCTCTACTTGGGTACCCTGTGTGACTCATTCCGCCTGATATAGCTGATGCACGTCTACTTGGGTACTCTGTGTGACTCGTATAGCCCAATGCATGTCTAATGGGTACCCTGTGTGACTCCTTTTGCCCGATGTACGTCTACTTGGGTACCCCGTGTGACTCCTAAAGCCTGGTATACGTCAAATTGGGTACCCTGTGTTACTCCGATAGCCCTAAGCACCTTTTTTGAGTGTGTGTGTGGTTTTCACTTCTCTCCAAAAAACAAGATTTTTGCCTCCAAATTGAAAAAGTAGTTTGTTAGCCCAGGACTTCCGCAAGTTAATGAAATCATTAAAAGTCTTTCCTTTGATTTTTGCCTTTTAAAAGGTCTTACATTTGATATATCTTTTTGAGGCTTTATAGGGTCTTTTGAGAGTCCTGATATTTGAATGAAATATGCGAATGAAAATAAGTTTTTCTTACAGCCAAATCGTGATACAACATTAACGTATTCCCTGCATATCGGGGACAATTTTAATGGAGAACAGATCCCTAAAATTGACTTTTCATCGTTTGAAAATTTAGGCATAGTGGAACAGTTACATGAAGTACTCAGTTTAAATTGCTAGCTAGACAGCACGGAAAAATCTTTTGTTTTGTAACGAATAGATAAATTTTGATCGGCGGCCAGCGGTCGTTTATGACCTTGGCTACGATACTAGGATGATTAAAAAGAGGAAAAATGGTTACTGTCCGTTTTTTGGCTGGTATCAAAGAAAAACACTTCGGGAGACCTGGATTGCCCAAAAAATATCAAAATTTCGCAGCGAATTGCCCTATTTGTACTCTAAATATCGTACCAACGTCATATCTTACCGCTGACAAGCTCATTTGCAACCACGGTATCAAATAACTTCTTGAGATTTTTTTTCGTTTCAATATTCGATTTCTCAAAGTATTCAAACCAAAATAGGTTAGTTTTAGCATTCAGTTCTCCTTTAATGGGACGTTCACGTCTTTTAGTTTCTTGACTATCATTACATTACCCTAGGTGCCAAAGGGATTTTTTCGTGGAATCAAAGAGGTAAGGAAGAGAAGAAATAAAAACTTTTCCTTTCCTCGCCAACTCTCGCTTTCAAGTGGGAAAAATTCTTCTGGCACTCAGAGAACATTGACTGACCGTTTTAAAGTTTACACATTTTTGTACAGATGTGATCTTATGGAAATTGTTAATTAAGACTGTTTTCTTATTAAGGGTTTCTTTTGTGTATTGAAAAGCTGGTGATTTAATTTTTTTACTTTCAACATTAAAAAGTCTTAAATTTGCTGAACCCGAGCTGCATAAGCGCTGTTTAATGTCTAAACACAACAAATCGATGAGATCAGAGTGAATGCATTCAATTTACTTTACAATATGTATTACCTTTAAACTTCCACATCACATCCAAAGCCGCCTGACATTTGTTGTAAAGTTCCAGGATTTGTTTATTCCATTCGTCCAGTTCTCTTCTTGTCCGTCTCTCAGTCTGTTTAAAATTAAAGTTTTATAAATATACATATTCTGTTCATTGATTCCATTTAATATAATACTTTCGTTCGATGTACTGTGTTGGTTAAAATCGATCACGTGGTTACGATCTACAGGCTACCAAATCCCTCAGAAATAACTCCATTTTATCACAACTATATAGTTTGAGGACTTTCTAAGTAAAAAATAACTCGACTTCTGACGTCTGCAAAGTCGAAAATGTTTGTAAAGCAGGCCCGTAGCCAGGATACTTCGAGGGGGGGTTCTGGGCGTGAGGTCCATGGGCCCGCCTAAGGGCCCCTGTGGGGTTAAGGGGCGAAACTAGAGCATTTGCATGATTTAAAAGCATCTGGATATTGTTTAACAGCATGTTCATCTATACTTTATTACTTACACAATGTTTAAAATAAGACAGAAAACTTTATCTTTCCAATAAACGTAAATGTTTGATTTTTGCTAAGGGGGTTCGCTGGCAAAAGGGGGGTTCGCCGAAAAGGAGGGGGGTCGCCCGAACCCCCCAAAAAACCCTGGCTATGGGCCTGTAAAGAATTATAGCCATCATATCGGCTTTTTTTGTCCATATTAACCCTTTCACTCCCAATAGGTCATCAACAATCAGCTTCTTAAATATCAAATGCAAAATAAAACATTTGGTAATGAGAAAATGAGAATGGATCAAACAAAGCAAACTACAGAAGGTTAAAAGTGAAATTCTCTCAAACTAGTTCAATGAAACGTATGGGCTCTAGTTGGGAGAACTTAATCATTCATCTGGGACTGAAAGGGTTAATAACCGTACAGATGATTAAAAGTGAAATTCTCTCAAACTTGTTCAATGAAAAGTATGGGATCAAGTTGGGAGAACTTAATAATTCAACTGGGACTGAAAGGGTTAAGACTTTTGGGTATTCTTGTTGGACTAAAATATTAGATGCTATTTATGAGATTGTGTAGTGCTCCTAAATATGCCTTGAATTTGCTGGCCTCGTGGCCTTGTTTTGCTGGGTGTTATACAGGCGGAAAAAATCTCGAGTGATACAGATAAATGTCAGTAATGTAAGATTTTATAATGTAATGCCAAAGTGGCCTGTCTTCAAATGGACCAATCAGAGTGTGCTAACCATGTGACTTACAAAACAATATTGTAGTTAAAAAGAGAAATATTTCAATATGCTTAGCAAAATGTTACAATGAAAGTGCGGTTTGTACACGTTTAAAGATAAATAAAGATCAAGACCTTATTTAGGTGTCAAGTCTTGCTAGCAGACCAAAGGCCTACTAACTGGGGACACCATCTTTACCACTCTAAGGTGGACGGAGACCTTTCACATTACGTCACACACAGATAAGCAGATATGATCCCCGAGGGCCTACGGCTTAACGTCCTTATCTGAGAAGGCGTGAAAGTCCGTAAACATTTGCAGATGTTAGAGAAAATGCAGCACTACTTAAGACCCTGAGTGCTAGTTCGGCCGGGAATCGAAACCGAGCCTTCCGCACACCGGATTGACTGGCATTTTACCAACCAGACTAACCGGGCTAATAAAACTGTTTTTAAACGACTTTTTATAATTATCACCTCCTCAGCAATCTGCTGAATGCCTTGTCTTGTTTCCTTTTCTTCTTGAAGTTTCTTTTCACGGCGTTGCAGATCTTCAAGTTTCTTTCTCAGTTCTTCTTGTTCTTGAGCATTTTCAAATAGTTTCTGATCAAGTTCGCGGTCAATCTCTTCAAATTTTGCTTTTGCTGCTATCCCTGATTCAGCCAAAAATTTCAAACTGCTCTCTGTAAATGAAAATGAACAAGAAAAGTAATTCAGTTGTCTACATGTCGTTAGGATTAGCCTATAAGTCAGAATAGTCATAACAATGCAGAAATATATATCCGTACGCCACTAAACTAATCTGAAGAGAAACACAAATGTGACTAGCAGCTTTAAAAAACATTAACTATTTGAAAAATCATTTTTCATGTAGTTTTCAAACAGAAAAACATTTTTCATTAGTTTGTAAAGCTCTCGTTCTCACGTCACTGAAATCTCTCATTAGCAAAAAGACAAAGTAACTGATCATGACAACGCGATATCGCCTTTTTTTTGTTTTCTCCACAAAGAGTATCGGAAAAAGCAGATTAGTCAATGCCAGTCTTCACCAAATGGCGGGAAGTTCTGGCTCCAAATGCAGCGTGCACGGACGTTTCTTTTTCCAATAAATCATGTATATTTGAAAGCACTTATTAACTTTGTTAAAGGGAAATAGGGAAATATTTGTTTCTTAGAGACCCTAAAACACACACGTTAAAACTTCGTAAGTAGATTTTAAGCTTTCGTAGAGGCTGTCCAGTGATTTTTTCGTTAGATCCTGTTTAAAACCGTTTAGCTACCATAATCGCGTAAAAATTATTTGCTTGTCGCGGCCCGCTCAGTGCCACACACATTTGCCGCAATTTTAAAGGTACACAACCCGATCACGTGCGAGTCAAAAGTTCAAATATTTGTTTCCTTATAACACGTGGAACACTCTTCTCCAATACGAAAGTATTAGAGTTGCGATGTATAATGCCTAATGCTCTTGGACGAATAACTGATAAACTAATGAACTATTTAAGACTTATTGACTGGTCCCCAGGCAATCAATGCAAGTTTCAAAGGTAACGAAAAGTGAAAATTCGCAACAAAAACGTAGCCAGAACTCAGAGAGACAAACTTTTATTTATTGTAATTAATACTAAACATCTAGATACTAACAGTAAAAATTGTGATATGACGTATAACATTCACGACTTCCGAAATTATTAACCCCGGGTGGTTAATGCATTAACACCTGCTCAAACTGGTTCAAACCTGACAAACACGATTTTGTGGTAAACAGTCGGATTTC
>JAOBRB020272443.1:0-11384 GCA_027575285.2 Zoanthus pulchellus | reverse complement strand
AACTGAAACGCGCTAGCCATGGTATGAAATTAGGTTTCAATCCAGATATAAACATAGTGATAAAGCATGTTGGGATTAGGCACAACCTTGGGAGAAGTAAGGTTAGATTGCCACACTCAGAGGTTGTACGTAGACATCCTCTTCCCAAGACTACTACTCACACTGAGGTGAAGATAGGAGATACCCAGGAGGCTCACACTGAGGATATACCACACGTTGGTACTAAACATGAGAACAATTTGATCGTATTGATGTTGGTTGCAGGTGTAGCATCATGGATTCTATTCCGAAAATTACGTTAGAGCTTGGGGTTTTGTGTATTTCATAACACGATTCATGTTATGAAGACTCTAGGTGAGGTATGGTTTACGAACACTCTCTACATCTTGCTTTTTGCTTTTTGTGTTTACATATTTGAGACCCTCCACATGGGACACAGAACGCTTTCTGTTTATTATGTGGGCAAATTTGCGATCCCCCACAAGCTTTGCAAAAATATTTTACCGCACCATGAGGGCATAAGATAGGATCCTTACGTCTTTGTTTTATCACGAGATTATTATCCATCCAATCCTTAAATTCAAGTTTAAGTACTGTTGGTATCCCTTCGAGACTATCCAACCATTTGTTAAGTTGGGCTTCATTCACCGCCAACACCCCCTCGGGGAGATTTTTCGTTCGTTCCAACGCTTCGACGAGTTCTTCTTTACGCATTCGATAATAACCTTTGATACGCCTCTTTCGTGCGAGGGCTTTCAACTCTTTCATTTTACTCATTTTGATGTATCTAGTATAGATCTTTCCTAGCCCCCTTTAACCCACTTTTTTGTCAGTTTTTTATGCATACTCATTTGGGGTGAAATATACCATTATGATCATTCCTTGTGCAGCGTGATCCATTTATTGTCCAGCTGATGGGGGTGGGCCCCCATGTGAAGCGTTGTACCATTATGATCAAATATTGTGCAGCGTGATCCATTTATTGTCGATTCGCCTCAGTCGAGTTCAGTCGCCTCAGTCGAGTTCCCAGCCCAGACGGCCCTCGGCTGCCGTCGGCTTTCGCCGCCGGCAGCTGGTCGGGCCGTCTGGGCTTTACCTCCTCAGTTAACGCCCCGGTTGCGTTCAGTCGCCTCAGTTAACGACCCCGGTTAAGTTCAGGTGGCGTTCACACGCTGTAACGCGTGCGCACATCATTATCTCGCAAGTTCCGGTGGAGGTAAAGTTGAGGTCCAACTAAGAGACAGGGGGGCAGCGGCCCTCGCCCCCCTAAGGTCTAGCGAGGGACCGCTTGAGTTCAGGTGGCGTTCAATTAACGTACGGTTGCGTTCATTTACGCGCGTGCAGGATCCTGCACGATCCCATAACCCCCGATACGCTACAATTAACGTCCGGTTGCGATCTGTTAACGTAAATCCGGGCCAAATTACTCCAACATACTACTGATGGAAAGCTCTATTGAAAAGCCCAAGTATACAACCAACGCAGATCACCCCGTAATTGTCAAATTAGCTTGTTAATTTTATTTTAAAACTGAGTTCACGTAATTGCCTGCTATAATGAAAATTGGAACCGTCTTCAAGTTTCTTTGCCCTACTGGCAATAAAAAGATCCCAGGGCAGAATCAGTATTTTGTAACGCGGAAAAGAAAGACTAGTACTATAACTGGAGTTCTGAGAAAAATACAATTGTGAGCTGAACGCCAAGTTCAAATCTACAAAAAAAAAAATTAAGCTAAGAAGACAAAGTCAATATATACGGTTTATGCAAGAAAGTGAACTCCAAAAAACTTTACTGAAAAATGAAACTCCAAAGACAATTAAACAATGAAACTGCAAGACTGATTCCTAACTCACAAGGTCAAGGAGATCGGACCCCTCGAGTGGTTTTCAAGTTCAGTTCCTATGAAAATCAAACATTAGTAAGTCTTTTAAAATTTGTTGTAAAATTGACACTGCATACGAAACATTTCTGATATTCGTTAAGACATGTCGACTTTCTTGTGTTTATTATAAATTCTCATTCCCGCCAACCGGAAACGTATCGGAGCATTCTCGTCCCCAGAGCCCAACGTTTTTCTTAGCTGGCGGAGCCTTCGCACGACAAAACATGGAAAGAAAAACGTTGGGCTCTGGGGACGAGATTGGTATCTCTCGAAAACGGAGGTTTGACTTATGGAATCTAGTCACTACCGCAACTCCCGGTCATCTTCGTAGGGCGGTGAAGGCCCGGGTACATTAAAACAAGATTTTGCGGCAAAATCAAATTCAGTGATACTCGCTAATTTCTAAAGAACTGATTTTCGGTTTTTGTATTGCCGTGTTGAAAAATATAAAATTAACAAAATAGCTATTGATGTTTACTATAGCTTATAACTGAGTACACAAAACATTTTAAAAACGCTTTAAAAATGAGTTTCAAGAGAAAATTTACAGGTGCGGATCTAGACTGGGGTCATGGGAGGGTCACAATGCCGTGTGGGGCATAGAGTGAAACTTGGTCTCCAGCATCTTTTAAGGTGCTTAAAAGGTGCCAGTTCACTGACCTTCTAATAGACACTGGACTGTGGCAGTGTGGGGATTTCCCTGTGAAGAATTATGTGTACAGGACACCATTAAGGGAGGGCTACTTTTAATAATGAGAAAAGTGAAGGACTTAACTGGGGGTCTACTGGATGGATTGTACATACTTATTATATTTTATTAAAAATATGGTGACCCAATGTTTTGGGCCAAGGGGGGTCACGTGACCCGTGTGACCCTCCTCCTGGATCCGCACCTGAGTTATTAGCACTAGTTCAAACCAAAATCCAGAACTAACATGTCCTGTCTTGATTCAGGAGCAAAAATGACTAAATGGGTTTAAACACAACTGGGAAATGCATAGAGTTTATGTAATGCTGTCCTTGTCCAGGCAACTCAAATCCGCACGTTCTCCTTGGGGCCACGATAAAGGATTTAAAAATGTCAAAACAAATGTGCATAAAACTCGACCTCGTGGGTGGGGCCAAGTTTTCTGTCAAAATGCTTCACTGAATAGCTTCATTCCCTATAGGATCAAGGGGCCATGGCAAACGTTTTAAAATACATTTCTTCAGGAATTTTATTTTTTAATTCTTTTTTAGAATTCTTTAGTCTGTTTTAACACAATTTGCCAAAAACACTAATTTGAAAAAGAAATTTCCAAACTAACCTCTAAACATCTGATGAAATTTAAGTGTAACTTACCCTCTAATAAGAAAGACAAAGGGTCACGATACATGTCTTAAATATAGAAGCATATTACAAAAGTACCGAACGGGTGTATTGCAAGGGTATATGGTACAAGAGCATAAAATAGGTTGACTCCGGAGTAACCCCATGTTATAACCAAACTATAGTGACTAACAGGCTAATATATAATAAGACAGTCAAGTATCTATCTCTAATGTAATTGATCTTAGTAAATCCTCAGATAGTTACAATATTAAACATTGAATTTGTTCCAGTTTTCAAAAGTTGTTAATAACTGCACCCCCTTGGACAACAAGTTTGTTCATTAGTGCATCCATTCCTCACTATTCCCGACACTGCTCCGTGGAGCGCAGGTGGGGCTTCAATTGACTGAAAGCCGTAACGCTGAAATTCTCACTACATTATAAGCGAAAGTCTTCTAAAATTTTCTTCGATTTGTGCCAAATTCTTTTCCCTCTTGCCACGTGGTCAAATCCACAAGAATGAAAATGTGCACACGTTACAAATCTGTCAGAACGAATGTAAAAGATGTCAATCTTTTACATTGGTCCTGAATCTAAAATTTCTATATACTTAACTATGGTTAGCTATTTCTGCATAGCGTTGTGATTGGAGCATTGGATTAAGAAACCACTTAGAAAGGCGAATGGTCGAGAGTTTGAGCTCCGTTGGAAACACAAGATTGTAAATTGTACCACTTATAAAAAAAGATAGCCGGATGAGTGAGTGAATTCATCTCATCAATCATTGACGTCAAGGACAACTTGCTCGCTACGTTTTATATCTAAATGTGCGAAACCTTCTACGCGGCCTCTGGTTTACTAGAATAATTAGTAGATTTATTAGATGATAGTAAAACGTACTTAATGATTCATCAAACTTCACAAGATTAAGGATAACTAGAATCTCAGTGATTAGGGATAACTACTGTAGGATAAAACGTACTTATTGGATTGATCGAGTTTCACAAGATTAAAGATAATAGCTAGAATCTCAGTGATTAGGGATCACTACTGTAGGATAAAACGTACTTATTGGATTGATCAAACTTCACAAGATTAAGGATAATAACTAGAATCTCAGTGAGTTGGGATAACTATACTGTAGGATAAAACGTACTTATTGGATTGATCAAGTTTCACAAGATTAAGGATAATAGCTAGAATCTCAGTGATTAGGAAGAACTACTGTAGGATAAAACGTACTTATTGGACTGATCAAACTTCACAAGATTAAGGATAATAACTAGAATCTCAGTGATTAGGGATAACTACTGTAGGATAAAACGTACTTATTGGATTGATCAAACTTCACAAGCACAGCATTAAATAAAACCAAACTTTGAAAGTGACTGAAAGTATTTTGAACTACAAGACAATTGTTTTCATTATTTATTCTGAGCCTACAGTATAAAGCTGTAAAGACTAATTTTATTACTAAAACATCCATATTGCTTCTTTTATTCAATGGATTTCATCAGCTGTATAAAAACGTTCTTGTAAAGGCTACATGAGAAAGATCTTTCACACCATGTAAACACTGGACCTGCAATGAAGCACATAATATTTACACACATAAAGACAATGGAGCTGATGGTGAGTCAATTTGTTATTACGTCTTTTAGCTAAATTAGAACGGATATAATTATACAAGAAGAAACTTTAAGCGATGACCACAAATTATACAAGAAGAAACTTTAAGCGATGACCACAAATTTACAATTTACTTTTAAAGAGGACTACGACTTTAAAACTGACAAGTTTCTGCAATTCTTCCCGCCCTCTCCACGTTCATAATACAACAACCCTACGAAACACTCTTTTAATAAGAATATACTTAAAAACAGTATACTTATTGACATCGACATTGGCCAAAGTATAAGATTATATATCACTCAGTTCTCTTGAAAGCGACCTATCCTTAAAACTGACAGCACATGTCAGTAATCAGTCACTGTCACGGGGCCCCAATCCCTGCAAGTCGGCACAGAGATTCCTGAATGCTTTCCATCCTGATGTTGTTTTGCTGCGAGTCAAACTCCCTTCAGCAGTAACTAGTAGAAGTAATCAAAAGCCTCTAACGCTGTTCAATCAACCATAACATGTTCTACTTGTTGATCATCCTGAACTCTAATTCAATCTCTGTGCACTTTCTGCATCCTAAGTCGTGTTATCACACAGTATACCCATAAGATTACTAACTGTGAGCATGATATTTTCAACTTCTTCTTATTCTCTCTTTAAGAAGCATTTATTCTCTTATTTATGTAATATTTCATATTAATCCAAATATCCAAATGGTATGTCCCTCAAATAGCTAATATACAATGAACAAATATTTAACAACTCTAGTTACAGTAACATTATATTTACTATTTCATTTTAAATGTTAAAAATAATTCATATCAATTTGAACATGTTCCTAATTGATCTAATGTGCATTAAAAATGATACTTGTAAATCTTCCTCCAGGGAAGGTTTCTTTTTACAAGCCTTCTTGTTTCTGGAATCCTCCTCGTCGTGCAACCACATACAACAAATTGGCATATTATTATTAAATTTCTTACTTTATATTTTATATAGATTTATATTTAAAATACTATTTATATTTATTGTAAATATTATTTATAACAATTATTAATGTACAAAAATTAAATTATGGCGAAATAAAATTCAAATTCAAACTCAACTGTTACAAACTGTACATATTGGCATAGTTATTTGTGACAAAAGAACAAGGACACTTGTCAGACTCATAGTCCATTTGTACGGTAGTCTATACGTGTTAACGTATACACTAATTTGCAAAACATGCACAAGTTAAGAAAACACATACACATTTTGATTTTAATTTTTTACTTTTTTATTTATTTATTTACTTATTTACTTATTTATTTATTTTCTTCACGGCTCAAGTTATAGACTTGGTTACTAAGAGCTTTTTCTTCTAATCCGCCATTTGGAACATGTTTTTTTGTTTCATCGTGCAGTATTACATGCAGCGTTTAACGTGGATGCGGAACCCGAGTCCAAGCTTTCTGTCCAATGAGACAAAAGTTGCAGGCCGCTAAGCATTGCCCCGAAGTACTGTGGCCCATAAGAAACTTTCTGCTAAAAATAGTTTTGTATATATATAAAGTTTATTTAACTTTTAACTAGTCTTAACTGGCGAAAGAAAGAAATAGCTGCAATATAAGGGGGTTAATAGAAATTAATTCGATTTAGTCTTTAAAGTCAACCAAATACAGTCCTCGCTGTTTATTTGACTTTGCTTTCAAACCAAAAAAAATTTTACTTGAATCCTTCAAAATCGTAAGTAGGCTGTTTAATTTTTCAAGGTTTTAATAAGCCGTTCGAACGCAGCACGCTTACAATTTTTCACAAGTCATTCAAAGGACTTGACAACCCGTTCCTAATATTTGATAACTCGTTCGAACAACTTGGCAACCCATTAGCAATATTTGAGAAACTCGTTTGAACATTTGATGAAACTGGCTTAAACAGACTGTGGAGCCGCTTAAAACCATTCGAAAGCCATTCCATTTACTCTTTTAACAGAAACTCGTTAAAGTAAGTTTTACTGTGCTAGGTCACATTTGACTTCATGCTCCCCAAAAATAATAACGTAAATCAATTCTCAAATCTTCTAACTAATAACATGGTACTAGTGATTAGGGACAATAACTAGGATCTAAGTGATTAGTGATACTAACTACAGTAGGATCTTAATGATTATGGGCAATAAATGGGATTTCAGTGATTTGTAGGGATGATAACTACTGTAGGATCCCAATGATTAAGGACAATAACTAGGATCTAAGTGATTAGTGATAATAACTACAGTAGGATCTTAATGATTATGGGCAATAAATGGGATTTCAGTGACTTGTAGGGATGATAACTACTGTAGGATCCCAATGATTAAGGACAATAACTAGGATCTAAGTGATTAGTGATAATAACTACAGTAGGATCTTAATGATTATGGGCAATAAATGGGATTTCAGTGATTTGTAGGGATGATAACTACTGTACGATCCCAATGATTAAGGACAATAACTAGGATCTAAGTAATTAGTGATAATAACTACAGTAGGATCTTAATGATTATGGGCAATAAATGGGATTTCAGTGATTAGGGACAATAACTAGGATCTCGATGATTAAGGATAATAATTGGGATCTTAGTGATTAGAGATAGTAACTAGTATCTCAATGATTAGGAGCAATTACTAGGATCTCAATGAATAAGGATAATAATTAGGAGTCAGGCTGGCATAGTGGTCATAGACCATGCATCCCACCGTTACAACTCAGGATTGATTCCTAGGCT
Source organism: Zoanthus pulchellus (assembly GCA_027575285.2). Taxonomy (NCBI): domain Eukaryota; kingdom Metazoa; phylum Cnidaria; class Anthozoa; order Zoantharia; family Zoanthidae; genus Zoanthus; species Zoanthus pulchellus. The sequence goes on along the minus strand of JAOBRB020272443.1, from coordinate 3,822 downwards.
CAGCATGTGGTCTGAGATTTATCAATCAAGATCTGAGTTGTCGAGCAATTAAACATTTGCCTTTGGCTAAGAAGAATGGGCAATCACTTCCTTCGTAATTGACGTTAAATAAAGTATCTACCGTATTTAACCTTTTTTTTTTATTTATTTATTTATTTATTTATTCATTCATTCATTTATTTATCTATTATTTCAGGGAACTAAAATTTGGAATTCCATTGATGATTCTATCAAGAAATTATCTCTCTCCCAATTCAGAAAAAAACTAAGAAATGAAATGATTTCGAAATATTAACTTTTACTTTGTTTTCTCTATAATTACATATACTGGATAATAAGACTTGATAATGCTCTATTTTTTGTGTTATTGTATGTGTATGTAGATTTTATTTCATATTAAAAGGTTTATTTGTTGTACATAATCTAAATATTAAAATCTGTTTCTGTATGCATAAGCAAATCCCGACCCAATAAAAAAATTTATATAAAAATGTTCATTGTAAACCAACTTCCTTGGCATTTTTAGCTAGTAAGTTATTTTTGGAAGTTGGTACTCGTAAATCTGTAATTTAAAACACTGTACAAACTAAGATATTCAATATGTGGGTACAATAAAGCTCTCTCTCTCCTTACTAGGACCTCAGTTTTTCAAGGGAGAGAAACCAAAATCAGATTGAACTGTGCCAAATCTAAACCAGACCAGGGTTGGAGATAAGAGCCATGAACACAAAAACATTAAGTCTTCAATGATCATTTATGATCAAATGATCAACTCTTTTGTAACCTTACAATATGATTGCAACAAGTTTCAGATAATTATTTACCTGATTGAACCACCTTGAAATGTGTACAAAGTTTTCCTTTTCTTGGAGAGATAAACTAATCATCAGTGGATGAAGAGCATAAAATATCATCAGATCTGCTAATGTTAGCTGCATACCAACAAAATAAACTCTGTTTGACAAATAATCATTCAGGATCTGAAAAGAAAGAACAATGACAAGCTGTTCGCACTTCTGAAAACAAAGTTATGCTCTTGTAACTACATAGTGTAGTACACTGTACCACTTTGATTTTCACAGTAAAATCTCAATTGTAATAAAGATACCTTTTGCAAGTTTTGGATTTTATCGACAGAGAAAAATGCAAACTTTTCAGAAAACATACCCATTCTAAATACAAATATAAAGCTAAATCCTGTTACAAGTCCAAGACGTCTAATTGTTTTAGTATTATGCAACACATTGGGCTAAAATTAAATATAATAAATGCTAATTTGGAGATGCTAAATAAGTAAATCTTTCTCAAGCACTAGATCGAGGTGATAAATAGTAGCAATATTCTGTTTTCTAATGCTTGTAACATACCACTGAATATTTTCATTCCAAACTTAGCAGCTTTTTTCTCTTCTCAGGTATTGGGATTGGCACCTTGGACTATCACAAACAGCCCGAGTTTTGGGAGCCAATCAGATTGTAGTGTGTGTAATAGCATAATAGCCCTTATGTTGAAAAATACACTAACAACAAATAAACTTGAACTTAAATTTATACAGATAATACATTGACTACAGCATGATAAGATGACAAGCAATAGCATTCATAGTAAAGATCATTACTACTGATGTGTCATTACCATGCTCAGATAATCAGTGAAACGAAATTTCTTTTCCTAATTTAAACAGTAAAACATACTGTCCAGATCAATTTTAATGTTACACAACAAGCAGTTTCACCCTTTTTCTCAAATTAAACCACAACATGTTAAAATTACACTTGTAAGACTCCCACATGCAGACTTCACTTCCTGTTTTCCACCTTGCTTCTTTCCCATAATACATTTAGACCAAAATTTCCCAAAGCATTTTAGATAACTTTTCAAGATGGTGGGTATAGTAACATGTGGGGGAATTCCTAGGGTGTCTTACTTGTAACTCTCTGTTACATATGATGGGTTATCATACTAACTTTAGAATAAAAGTTAAAACAAAAAGCTTTTCCATTTCAAGGCTTTTAGATAAAATTTTAGCTGTCCTTCAACAGCCAGGTGATTGTTTTTTGCTTGTTTTGTACCTCGTCTTTCTGTATTCTCTACTTCAGTTCCTATTACTTGTCAAATATATTTAGTTACATAAAAGAGAAGTATGAGCTAGTGATATTAACTAACTTTAGGTATTTGCAGCAATCACACTGAAAGCATAAAATTATTTGTAATATCAGCATACATGAAGTACAGTACAATTATTTATCTTTACGAAACACTCAGTTTACAATCAACAGTAAAGCAGTTCCCAATGGATACTGAACTACAAGTACAAAGCATTCTGCACTCACCAGAATCTAAATATTTTTCACATGGGATTGGTCATCTTAGAAATTAAAACAAAGAAATTTGTTTAAATGTTGTCATTCTAATTTGTTTCCAATAGCAATCGAATAATGAAAAAATTATGGAAATTGGCCAAACCCCATCTTTTGCTTCTGTGTGGTTTTTAGACAACAGCTCTTAATAACAATTCCATCACAGTGTGTAATTCCCACACATGAATTATTGTTTGCATCTAAAGTAAAAGTTCTTGTCAATTGGCACTGATGAGAGTGGAAAATCAAAATATCAACTATTTCGGTCACCATTCCAATGTGATCAAAGCTGAGTGAGTGTGAACTAGTTCATACCAGCAATGTTCTTTGTTGCTTAAATTAGAAGGGCAGGGCTCGACGTTGCGACCTGTGGGGTAGCCAATGTGACTGAATTTGGTCCACTGGCGACTAACTTTTCACTTTTGGTCGCCAGTCTGGCCACCGCAATTTCATGCTTTTTTATATATTTTTTTTTTATTTCCAAAAGATCCATAAAAAAAGAGTAAAATTATTAAATGTCAGTATTACTTTCATGTACACAACCGTTTAAACTGCCTTTATTATAATTACTATTGTGAAATCATTAAAAAAATACAACCGAAAAACGCATTGATTCTATTTTGATGTAGTTGCGGTGCAATTGCGAAGCAGCATGTTTTGGAAAAAGAAATTGGCGTATCTTTTGTTTATGAGAAAATTTTCCATATGTTTTTAATTAAAATGTAAAATTTTGCAGCTGAAATGCCGGGCAAATGCGGTGATAAAGGAGCGCAAATTCAGGGAAAGTTTCAACTTTTTTCACAGTCTTCTATGTTCAAACACGTAAAAATTTGGCGGACTTTTTTTAGATGTCAAGTTTTGAAAAACTCGCTTTTTAAAATAATCAAAGCAACACTGCACTTGCATTGGTCCTAAAGACACAAGTACTCTGTTGTAATTCGCTAAATGTTACCCTGTTTGCAAACCATGTATCATCAAGGAGCTCGAAAAGAATTTAGAATAGTTATTCTTTCTTTATGCCATCATGATAAACTTAACTGTTTAACAAACTAAAAAAAAAATCAAGCCAAATCTACTCATAAATTTTTTGCTTTTGTTTGACACTAAAACATATGTCCGGGTCGCACTTGCTAACAATCTACTTTATAACTAGTAGTATTGTTTCAAATTACAGGCGTTAAAGTAATAAAAATTTCTTTTTTATTGGCAATCTTTATAATTCCGAAAGAGCATGTGAATGAATGAAAATATATTGATGCTAGATCGTAAACGGCCGAAACGCAAACCTCACACGTAGGCATTAATTAGTATTTTGTGTTTCTTTTGAATATTGGATTTCTCCTTGTCTCGCTGAAACACAAAAATTTTCACATTCTCCCCGGCCTGTTAAACTATTTTTAAAATAGGTTTTTCAAAAAGCAGTTAGTGTTTCGGTAATTCGACGAAAACGTCCCTTTTCTTC
>JAOBRB020272332.1:0-11385 GCA_027575285.2 Zoanthus pulchellus | reverse complement strand
CTACGAAAGCAGCCGGCAAAAATTTTGGACCAAACAAAAGAGCTTAGAAAATAAAACAAAATTTTAGAACGTTATTAAAGCATAGCAAGTACACAACAGGAATAAAAATCACAAACGGCTATCTCATGCATTTTGATAAAGGAAAAATGAGAATGCTAACCCCAAGATCAATACTTCTGCACCATTTGATGACTCTCTCGTTGGACCATACAACCGGATCAGTGTCGTTCTCCTTTGTAGTGATTACTCGACCCGCTAGAACCTAAATGACAAATGTAATTAGACAATTGGCTAGTAAACTACTTTGCATCAGAGTTTTCCAACGAACTTGTTATTTGCATGGAAATTTCTTTGGTTGAATTGGTAATATCTGTGTCTGGAAGCTAAAGAACCCACTAGCAGTTAAACCCTGGTTTTAATACTTCAACGGTCGTCATGAGTAAGAATAATTTTTAGTATAAGGCATCCTTTGGAAGACTGAAACAAGACACTTCAGACATATTTCTGTATATTTACTGTTATGAAGATTTTCAGATTGACAAATCTGCGAGGATGGTAAAAAAGAAAACCATGTTGTTTGGTAAGTGCAAACCTGCGACCAAATAAGTGTTCTGTTCCAAGATGGAAGAAAAGGGGGCGGGTGGGTATAAGAAGATTAGAGCAATTTCATGCATGCGCAATTAAGTAAGACTAGACAACTCGATTAAGAATCTGAGTATTAAAATAATTTCATTCTCACCAGCTGTTATACAAAATTTTAAGAATACTTAAAAGTACGTTTGAGAGCAAATGTTGTTCCCAACAAAACAGTTCTTCAAAAGTTTACTGTTCTAGCATCTAAATATCATTGTTGACAAATATTTGCATAACAAAAAAGAACCGAATTATTATTTTCCCCCTAAAGAACCAACTCTCCGTTATACAGAGAACATTAAATAAAGTATATCCTCGATCAAGACTCCTTAATCACTCATTAAAATATATTTTGTCAGTCACTAGTTACGCACTAGATATGAATACGATAATATGAGGGTACTAAAGTTTCTTACAGCTTTATCGAAGGCTATCATTCTCAGAAGTTGAATTCCATGAAGAATGCTGATCTAGAAAACACACAACAACATTTTCAATTAAATGAAGGATTTAGTAATATACAGACTGAAATTTCTCGATATAAAAATAGGATAATAATTTTATTTATTATATACTGTGATTCGATATCCGTGTGATAAAGCCATGAATAAAAATCGTATCAGTGAAGTGATACGATATCACTTCACGACTTTTTTGTCCAATCAAATTGCGCGATGCAGATTTCTTGTCCAATCGCTGTTCTTGATTTTGTGACGTCACATGGCAAAGCGCGGGAAGTTTTGCAACGGGCGCCTTGAAAATTCACTCAAAAATAACGGATCCTCGGTTTGTTGTGTTCTCAAATGAAGAAATTCGAAGCTTTTTAGAAGAAAACGAAAACCAGAACACACTTTGTGCTATTTTATCAGACTCTGAGTATATAATAAACAAATTATGACATGGCAAGAGTTTGATATCGTTTTTATTCACTCGTTTTCGTATCATACCGCTCACTCGCTCGAAAACTCGCTCGTTCGCGCTATGACACGAAAACTCGTAAATAAAAACGATATCAAACTCTTGCCATGTAATAATCATTATTTATTACATAGATATCAGTGTTTTACTGAAAAAGTACGTCACCCGTAGATTTCAGATGAAACTACATCTGGGATACGAGTGACATATTTTCCATGTCCTCACTAGTGAAGATAGCGCTATCGTCATTCCTTTGTTTTTCCAGTCTTTTTCATTTAGTTTTTTCTATTTTCGAAACACTCTTATTTATGAGCTTTCATAAGAATGCAGATACTTTCAGCACTCGAAGATAAAATTCGTATCCCGGCGCGGCCACGTAATATCCTCTATCTCTCTACCAAGTGAAACGGCGAGTGACAAGTTTTGAACAGGTTTCAATTTCTCTACCTGAAATCCGACATATTATTTTTTAAGCGTTACAAAAAAGTAGATTTAAAGTTCTTCCGATGATGTAAAGACAATTTTTTTTAAGTAATGTATCACACCCTTGGTTTCCAAAAATAGAAATAATAACTTCATACTGAACTCGAATCAGCCCAACTGGTATCAACGTTAGAGTATCAAAACAATGGGCAAATGAATCATTGAATATTTTATTCAATTTTACAACAAAAGTCATGTCTGCTGGTATTTATGATAGTTTTTCTTGACAATGTTTTACATAATAAAAAAAATAAAATAAAATAAATACTTTATTTAACGTCAATTGCGAAGGAAGTGGTTGCCCAGCCAGAGGCTAATGTTTAATCGCTCGCGGCTCAGATCTTGGCGTGAAAGTCGAATTTACAGAGGGAGGAAAACCGGAGTGCCCGGAGAAAAACCCTTGAAGTCAGTTTGAGATCGACAAATTTCAGCCCACATGCCGAGCCCAGGAATCGAACCCGGGTCGTAGAGGTGGGAGGCACGACTGATGACCACTATGCCAACCTGACTCCCATAATTGTAATAGTCAAAGCTATGTTACTTGTCTTATCCACCATCTTTGGGACTGATAGGGCTGTTCACCAAGGGGTTTTGTTTATTTTTACTTGATGTGAAAGGAAGCTTATCAAATGATTCAAGGGGATAACTACGGTTTTGCTGGTGGAAAGTGAAGACGTCTGAGCACTCTAATCAGATATTATTAAGCCCCATTTTGGAATGGTCATATATCTTACCTGATGAAACTTTTTGGAAATGTTCAAATACTTTTCCATATCTTTCTTTGTTAAAACATTTAGCATTCTGCCATCGACCATTTGGGCTTCAAATGCTGGGCCATACTGACTCAAGCCGAGATCTCTTATCCAACATCGAGCCACCCAAAAGTGGCTTATTTGAGATATACTCGGATATTTCCTAGATTGCAAGAGAAAAGGGCCTAAACATCAATATATGTTTGAAATATTTCAAACAAAAACCAGAAAGTTTTTAAGAAATACTTTTGGTTTCAATGATATTAGTAATAAAATCAAAAATGGTTTTAATTACAGTAATCCAAGAATATAACTAACAAGACTTGTAAATTATTCAAAAAACAGTACCAGAGCGTATTCATTCCATTTTCAGTACACTGTATTAAAGAATTACAATTGATTAATATGTAAATTTACAGTATACCAAGAATAGAGACAATGGCCATACAAGTACAATAACATACAAGTACTATAAAATTGCTTGGAGGGTTTAGCAGCTATAATTTTGATGAACATTACAATAAATTCAGCAGATGACGTGAATTATGCAAAAGAGGAGACAATCACTGTAAGTCACTTCTAAACCACATGGCATGGAAATGCAGATAAATACCCTGCAGCAGCTAGGAAAAATCTTTTGCCTTAGGTCTGGGTACCAACTAACTTAGCTGGATCGGAGATCTACAGTATTACATTAAATGAAAGATGAAACCATAAATGGCCCAGCACTCAGACATTGTTTCATCTGTAAGAATCAGTTGTCCACAGACCAAGGATAGAAATAACCTTTGGGAAATATAGTAGGAACATCACATAAACATACTGGTGTAGCTCAAGAACATTGTTAGTCAGAAATTATCTGCAGAATGGTATCCTGGATAAGACAATAAAATTGAAAACCTCACTAAGGAATAAAAACTTTTTCATCAGCACAAAGATTGAGCAGTAACCCCCTTTATTCCTTGGGTGTTTCCATTATGAAATGGAAACTTGTTCATGTTGATCCTGATAATAGTATATGGATTAAAGATGATTGACAGACAACATTGCTAGATCATGATTTCTAGTGGGCCTTCTGTTGGATATTGAATTGTAGTTTGCAGCTGCAGAATATCAAGAATTCCTCAAGGGAAGTGGTGTTAAACATACTCTAATACTATCCATCACGTAAAGGGGGCGCCAAAAAGGATGGTCAGATAGTCAAAATGAATCTTAAAAAGCACCTCATAGGAGAACAAAATACATGTAGACCCAAAGTTGTCAAAAATGCTGAGACAAAATAAATTTTCTTAATTTGCCGTTTTAATCTACATACTGCAAATGATGGTTCATATACAGAACTGTTAACTAATTAAACGGGAAGCTTGTAAACCTTTTACTCCTTAAACAGCAAACTTTCCTAAGCAGAAATGCAGGAAAAATAAAAGCTTGAAAGACTGAGTATTTTCTGTAACAACTCATAACGAATATTTTAGAACTATCAAAATGGCTTTAGTTTGAATTCCAGTATAAAAAACTTGAGATTTAACACTTTCAGTCCCTGTCAATTATCAACATCCTACTTCTCCTTACATAACTCATACAAAATAAGAAATTTGGTTATAAGAAAATGCATGTTGATCAAAGAAAGCAAACTAATTAAGATTAAAAGTAATATTTTTTCAAACTAGTTGAATGAAAAGTGCTTGCTCAAGTTGGGAAAATTTAATATTTCTACTGGGAGTGAAAGGGTTAAAGCAAAAGATTCATTGGTGCATAATTAATGAGATATTTACACATTGGATGGACTCCTAAACTCTTCAATAGCTAGCCTAAGCTTTCTCTTGTGCATAATATTTGTGATTCCAAGCCCTGCTTCCAAGTCAGCATCACTGAGTTCCAACAGAACTTTCCCACTCTTTACATTCTCAAAACACATCTGTGAATACATGGGCATCTCACATTCCACCTTGAAATGAAAAAATATAAGATTGAAGTTTTAAAAATGCATAACAATATCAACAAATTATGACAAAAAATATTGCATTGATTACACTGATTTTCAATGCAATAATTTTTGTTACTTTTATCTAATATCTAGTACTCTGTGTGCAGTTTTGCACTATTAAGGCTTCCACTAGAGAACACCGCTGCTCAAGATTGGCCCAAGAATGCTCCAGAAAATGAGGGGTATTCTTATATTCTCATTGAAAATTGAAATATTAAATAAGAAATTATTCATTTGTTAGAATGCATTGTAGTAAATATATCTTATTAGACAGTTTAGTATGTAGTATGGCTGGATATTTTTACAAGTCTTGTAGTATTTTGACGAGCCCAAAGGGTGAGTCAAAATACACAGGCCAAGTAAAAATACCAGCCATACTACATACTACTATTTTTTATTCGTAAAAAAACAGAACTAAATACTGCCACGTGCAGGGCAACAAGCTTTCTTGAGTACGAACATCGCTCAAAATGTACAATACGGCTGGATATTTGTACTCGCCCCAAACCCTCTCATGGTGTTATTTGTACGGTTATTTGTGCAGTTGGATAATAATGCACACTAGTCACATATACTGTAAATAATTACAACTGTATATATAATTAACACACAATAATAGTATAGCATTACTTTGAGCTTAACTTAAGATCTTTGTTTTCCAAACCTTTTCTAGGTCTATGTTATTCTAGATAACAACCCACCTCTAACCAAGCCAGCACCATATTGGCCTTCCAGCAAACCACAGGAATATCTTTGTGAGTATTCCATAGCTGTTTCTTCTCTACCAGAGTGCCAACAGGACTATTACCTGTGTGCTGCATTTCACCTGAAATAAACAAATGACAAGAAAGATTTTCAAGGCAACTTAAAGGTATGCTAGCAGGAAAAACCTTACTCTTATGTAAGCAGCAAAAAACTAGAAACTATATATAAGGAAGAAAGAAGGGGAAGGAACTACATGTTAAATTAGGATTTTGTTGAGGTTCATACAGTGTATTCATTGAATGGTATAAGGCTTGAATCAAGGTTTCAAGTTAACTTCAAACCATGGCTCAGCTAAGTTTGAATAATAATACTAAATAAATTCAAATTGTATGAAAGTTTCTAAATGAGGAGCAACCTCGGCTGGATTAGTGCTCATTAGTGCGTTGGATTAGTGCTCATCTAGAACAAGGCAAGACTGTTAAAATAATGTTAAATTCAATTAATTACTAGGTTTAATTAATATTTATTTTACACACTCTCACAGCAACAGTTGTACTCTGAGATTTCAGTAGTATTTAGAGTTACCAGATAAACCATATACCAGATATAACAAGAGGCAGCGTGGCACAGTGGTCAGAGCTGGGGCTTTAAAAGTGGAAGACCCGGTTTTGATTCCCTGACTCTGACCACTGAATGAATTTGTCCTCGGTGATCCCAGCAACAAATCTACTGTCCTTTGTAAATAACAAACTGGTTTGCCTCTTACCAGTTGGGATTCCTAACTGAGGAAGAGGGAGGTTTTTAATATGACACTGAAAAGCCCCTTTGGGGAGTTGTCATTAAGTGTGTATGTATGTATATAGTGTTACAACAAAATAATACTATAGCTGAGTTTCAGGAAATTTGTAAAATTGGACTCCCAAAAATGTGATTTCCTGCATTCCCTAGATCAGACTAGGTTAAATGGAACAGTTCAATTTGATAAGACAAGAAAAATGTTTTAAAATTAAATATCAACTGATGAAAACTACTGGACACTGATTCTTGTGTCAGGCCAGAAAATTTATAAACTAAAAAAAGAATGATTAAAAATAACTTGACCATCTATTATCACTAATACACAACATTGTATACTTCTTCAGAAAAACTTATTGAGTATTTCATTTATTTTTCATAAAACAGTTGCAAATTATTCATGTTGAGGCAATCATTTTAAGACAATGACAAAGCTAATGATACCAAACTGGCACATAAGGTTTTCATAAAAAATCAAAATCTTTCTGTCAATCTTTTATAATAAAGCAAGGACAATGAAAATAAAATTATTGTACACTTGAAAAAACATACACTTTATGTCAGTTGATCCATTAAAAAAACAACAAGCATATATATCTGAGAAAAATAGTACGGGACTGAAAATGATTCAGATTAAAAGATGTGGAAAAACCAAACACCAACATGAGAAACTGCAACTTACCTTCATAGGGTGAGGAGTTTAATGACCTTCTTGATCGGTTCTTAGGGAATAAGTATCTTGAGATTGAGCCAAAAGTTCCCCTTCTTCTTCTTTTCTTGCTGCCATCGGAACTTGAAAGATCATCTTGTTGTATTAACTCGAACACATCCAGTTCTGTGGGTGTGTTCACAACATCATTGTCATGATGACTGGAAGACGACTGTGATTCATGTGAAAAGGGAGAATCTACTTGTGCTGGTGGCACAGTCAATAATGCTATCAAGATTAGAAAATTAATAATAAGAAGAAATAAAGTTTTCTTTAGTTATTACTTGGATATTGGGAGGAAATTATTCAAATGATAAAAACTTGAACTTGAATGTGTTAATTAACCCTATCCTCTTCCTAATAATTTTGTCCTTTCACTAGAGCTTATCTGTTACAGATTGTAACAATGATGGATAATGGGCAATAACGTTTTACTTACATCACTGTTAACAAAAGAAGAAAAAAAACACAAAGCTATTCTCCTGTTCGAAATCTTGCATCTCAGTATTTATGAAACATTATCACAAATATACTGTAAGAGACAATCAAGCTGAAATGAAAGATCTATATGCTATGATGGGGCTTTCTTAGTGAAAGCCTTCTTTCCAGATATCCATTGTATTTCTTTATTTTATAATAAAAACTAATGATTATGTTTAGAATGCACATTAGGCTTCCACATGGAAATCTTGTAAATCAGTAAGTCTATTTTTTATGATAATTGTATTTTTACTGTATACACTAATTGTACTGAAGATTTTACCATAATAAAGAATGCATGTAAGTATGTGCCAGCAACTTGGGGTACATGTAACCTAAACCTGATACACACAAGTTCTCAAAACTCAGCAAACAGGAAACCTGATCAGTGTTTTCTTGACCCACTCTTGTTTCATGTTGATAAATTCACCATTCACAACTTCATTACATTTTTTCTCTTTTCAATGAAGTTATTGTTTTCAAAAATGGTTATCAAATAGTTCATTTATTCAACCACAGAGACCCCTTTCATCACTGAAGTGTTCTTGCTTTGGAGTATTGTCAGTTTAAAAACTTTAACTTAAGTTAACAAATGAATGTATTTTTTGAATAGATTAAAGTAAGGCTTAGCTGAATTTGATAACTATGTGTTAATTTATGAGCAAAGTGTTCTCCATAAATTTTTATATATATTCCAGAATTTTTTTTAGAGAAATACAACTTTAGAAATCAGTTTTGTACTAAGCTAGCATTACTTGAAGGAAAATTTTACAAAATGTTTTTTATACAGCCAGGTTAACAAACAAAAGAGGAAGTGAAACCCTGAAAGACAAAACTTTCTCTGAAAAAAAACTCTGAAATTCTTGCGAATAATTTTACCCACACTGAGTAAATTATGCAATGAAGGGCATAAATAATTAACAGGAAAAATATATCTGAATCATAAAAATATGTTTGGATTTAAGTTAAATGAGAAACATTATAACTTATGGCAAAAATACAGTTTCAAAAATGATTTTGTTAAACAAATAGACTTTACAATAAAAACATATTTAAGTTCGAAAAAAATGGCATTATTGCAATATTTTAAAACATAATTTTTTTATCAGTGAAAACAAATCTTGTTTTTTACCTTGAACGGTTATAATCCGAAAACCCATTACTATATCAAATATAATGATAGCTATATTTATTGAAAAATCCATTGAATAATGCTGTTTGAATTCTTGGCAATGAAACTGGTGATTTTCAATCACACCCACGTTATCACAAGTGGTCCACCTTGCAGGTAATATAAACACATTTCAAATCTTGGGGATTTTTTTAACTTACCGGAAAATTCTGGAGAAGCTCCGGAAAAGTTTTCCGGGAACTGGCGTTTTACATTGGCAAGGGCTAATTTCTCATCATCAATTGGTCTCGCAGCAAAAATACGACTTGAACTAGCAGAACAAAGGTTTAAGTTATTCTCGGCAGATGTTGCAGCAGACGCGCCCAGGAGAGGCGAAAGTCTGTTGTCTTTGACAGTACTTTGTAACAACGTTAGACGTTCCTTAACTACCTTTAACTCGGTCTCCAGTGCCACAAGCTTAATATCTTTCTCCTCCACAATACTTTTTAAACGACTTGATTCCTTTTTCAGATTCTCACGTTCGCCTGACCAATTTTTTTTATCTTCCTTCAGCTCGGACACTTGAACGTCACTTTCTCGCATTTTTTGTTCATAATTTTTAATAAACTCCCGAAGTTCGGATTCTTTATCTTCTAACATGTTGTAAACTTGCTTCATTTGACCAAGAAGTTCTGATTTCTCAGATTTTAAACGTTTTCTCTCTGATTTCATGCATGTTATTGTTTCCTTAGCTCGAGAAATTTCATGTTCACAGCAATGTAATCTTTCTTTCAGTAGATCTAAATTACTATTACCGCGTTTAAAATCATCTAGCTCTTTGAATAAAAATGAATTTTCCTGACGAAGCCTTTCATTTTCATCCTTAAGGAGCCCTATGTCTTTTTTACTCTCTTCCGTGATTTCAATGACCTTCTGATCACAAATCCTAGTAACCGAACTCTCATGTAAGCGACTAAGTTCACTTAATTTTCGATCTTGTTCTCGCAATTCCGCCTTCAAATGCTCCACCTCCCTGTTAACGGAATTTAATGAATTGTTTATTTTCGCTGCTACAACAAATTTATCTTCTTTAAGACGTTTACTTTCAGCTTCTGATTGCTCCATCAACCTTCGCATTACAGACAGACAAGAGAACAAATCATCTTGTTTGCGGGCAAGTCGTGATCGGCTTCCGTCTGATTTACCATCATCGCTACCTTCAGTTGAAAAACTACTGCTTGCAGAAAAAGATCTTAACCTTTCTTTCAATCTGTCAACTTTTAAGACAGCTTCCTCAGGAGTAAGTGACGGATTTTTTCTTAGGAGAATAGCCTCTCTCTCTGTTTTCCCCTCTTCATCCGCCATTTTTGTTTGAAATTGACGCGAGGCCTCGGTTTCATCCAGTTCAATGCTCGAGCCCAGAGCTAATTTACACAAGAGCGCGGTTTTCTCCTCAAGTACCGTGTCCAAATACAAAATATAAAAGCTTCGCATAGCATTTCCAAACTGCTGCTTAATTGGTTTAATTTAAATATTTCTTTTCTAAAAAATAAGTGTTATTACAATAAGGGAAATTTATGAAATGTTTGCATATTGCAATTGCAAAGAAAGGGTGGAATTTTTGAGCGCTTTGTTTACACGCTTCCTATATATTTACTATTACTGATACTAATGATAATTGTTTGGAAATATTAGCATACAAATGAGTTTAGCATGTCTGATAACCGTGCGCAAAAGAATCAAAAGATTAGTTTGTTTGCAAGAACGTTTATTGAAAATTTGCATATGAATACAAAAAATTTTAATTTCTGTGAATGTTGACATGACAATCACCTTATCAAGGGAAGCAAAATTTGAAAACTATGTACTTACTAAGGCCAACGGAATAAATTTTCATTTTACGTCTAACTTTTGTGTATGTTTGTTGCTAAAAAGGTTCTTGTACAAGAAAATTCGAAAAATTTTAAAAAAGCCCCAATGACTTTTAGTAGGTGATGAATTAAACCCATTTGTAATCTTTTTATGTGTGGTCACGTTCCTTATATCAAAACATAATCTTTACTTTTCATCACATAATATATATCCCTCCCTCTCTTAAAATAGATCGCTTATTTAATATCACAAGGGCAAAGGGCAATTCCTCCAAGACAGGCTTATTTACACAATCGAAATGTTGTTGTTTTTTTGGGAATATTAATTTAAAGTTAACACTATGCTAGAGTGAAAAGGTTGCAGTCAAAAATTCCCCGCGGTCTATACAATTAAAATGCACCCTTTAACTTTGCAGCTTTAAACGGAAAATTGTGTCAAAGTCTGTGTGGCATTTATAAAAATTCCTACAGTTAACTAATCTAATTGTTATCTTAGCAAAACAAAACCCAGACAATGGACGCCATGCGGACAAAGTCTCTTTTTTTTCTTCCATACACGTATTTAACCAAAATGAATTGCATAATCAATGAACTGTATAATCAGTTTTTAAAATAGTAAGAATGCAGTGTAGTGTAGGAATGTCGTACGTTTTAGGAGCTTGAATCAGAACTAGACTCAATTGCAAAACAGCTCAAAACACTAACAACGAATGTTTTTATATTGTTAAAGAACCGTCTAGCGATTTAGTTAAAAATCACTTCGCAGTTTACGCTACTAGTACTGCAGTATTTTCTTGTTACATTACAAATTCTCGTAGACGAATGATCATGATTGACTGCCGTTCAAGCAACTCAAAAAGTTAAAGCCCCGTCTACACGAGCAATTTTTATGTGACAAGTTTTATTATTTGCCAAAGTCCGCCCCGTCTGCACGAGCAATT
>JAOBRB020272110.1:0-11388 GCA_027575285.2 Zoanthus pulchellus | reverse complement strand
GGGTCCCGGATGAAGTGGCGTATGGAATCTACGAGTGGTTTAGTTCCCAGTAAAACACTCTTCTCCATATAATAATAAGATAAATGGAGCCAATCAGTCAGTATTACTAGAACATGAGGGTCAAAATTGCGAAGAACTTGATATCGTTAAGAACTTTAGTGGGACTGAGAAAAGATGAAGACGAATAACTTAGTTATGATGATAATTAACCAACTAAAAATATATTTCGTACAGTGTTATTGAAAAATTGGCTTTTCAGTGCCCTTTTTGACAAAAGTTCGCAGATAACAATTTTACATCACGTTTTTCACTCATCAAACTTGCAAGACAGTCTGTAAGCTTTATTTAACAAATAACTCAGATTTTAGCAATTTTTTAAAATTCAATTTAATGATAAAATTCAGCGACGTCAACAAAAAAAGCAAAAGCAAATAATAACCCTTGTGCGTTACAATGGCAACTAGGAGAGAAAAGTCCAACCACTCATCATATTGGGCACAAATATAAATACGACAGTCATTGAATTTGTTAACAACTTTAGGTTTGTTTGTTTCAAGATGTTTAGTTAATAATAAAAACGGACATTCAAGTTATATTCTTAGCCGGATGACTGCATGATAATGAAAATAGGCATGACTTAACTCAAGTCGACGGAATAGTCGACAGCGAAAAAAACAGACATTTATTTTCATTTTGTCTGTATAGTACTCCTATTAACTGACCTACAATAAGATACAAGTGGAGTGATTGAAATATTATCAGATGTTACAAATTATTATTGTACATTGGCATAAAAAATAAATTTGGATTGCCATGTAGTTGTAAAATCTGATTTTTTGAATTGAGAAATGAGCAACTTTTGAGCAACTTTGTTTTAAAATGAGCAACTTTTGAAGATATTTGGAGCAACTTAAGACAAATTCGAGGAATTTGTTTGGAAGCCTAATACCTGAGATCGGCATTCTGGCCATGCACCGTGAAAAAAATCGTGTACATTTGGGCAGTTTGTAACTATAGTCACCAGAACACTCAAACAACTGCGTATATAAACCAAAATGATTTTTATTGAGCTCCAGCGAAAGGTTTGTTCAACTCGAAGTTTGTTAAGGCGGGAGTACACCCAAAAAAGATTTTTCTTCAAATACAAACTTTTCAAGGAATTTAGAGCATGTTTCAACATATGACTACTAATCATGACCAGCAACTACATGTTTGAGTCTCTTGTTACCATGGTAACGAAGCAAGCTGGAATAAACAGCTGAAAAGCACCCCTTCCTTGAGAAAAAAATGAGCAAAAACAACAAAACTGAATGACCTAAAAATATTATTGGCCTATTTTTCATACATTTGTTTGGGTGTACTCCCCCCTTAAGCTGTGTAAGGCGCGGCTATAACAAGGCAGTGAACTCAGGTTTCTTATTAAAACGCTTAATTAATTTTAGTTCGTAGATGGTCTACAAATAATATACCCACTTATAGTCAGTTAGTTAGTTTATAGTTAGTTAGCTAGTCAGTCCGTCCGTTAGTTATATAGTCTAGCTGCACACCTGCTCTTCCAGTCTGCACGATCATCCATGCAGGCAGCAAGCTCGGCAATATTTGCCGCCCAAGTATTGAATTTATTCGACATACTATCAGCATTGATGACTTTAGCACGATTGTTGTTTACATTATTTCTATAGCTTTACAAAGTCTTGTTGGGTACAATAGGCCCCGAGAATTTTGAACAATGTACTGTGATTTATGGAGTTCAGAAAGATCAAAACTGCTGGAGAGTTGTTCTTTTATACTTCCTCCAAGATCCTTCGTGCTGCACTGATGACTTGTCATGCATCTATTCTTGCTGAATCCTCTTTGATTGAATCTGAGGTGAACATCAATTGGACCCCCTAAAATGGTTTAGTATCAGCCGGTTATATCTCTTGACTATACCGCAAAACAGGCTATTTCCACTGTAGTTATCAGAAGAGCAGAGATTCATCGATTTCAATATTGGTCATGCAGCGCCCACTGGTCCTGTTTGTTTGTCAGTGGCCAGAGGTATTTAAATTTTTAAAATATGCAAATTAGGCAAGTTTTGACCTTATATACTCAACCGAATTTTGATCAACTATGATAAACAAGAATCTCAGTCAATTTGTGACAATCATGTTTGATTTTTTACAGTAAGTTTTCTTTAGACGTACTCTCCAATATGAACTACACTGATATTTGCTAATTTTGCTTTATCTGCACGATCCAGCCTACATCAGCAGTAGGCTGATTTCATGGCCTTGTTTAATGTTTTCAAAGCTTATAATTGCTAAAATACTGATATCAGGCAAGGGGATACTGGCAAGAGTGGGTTGCCATGGGAACAAACATTTCTCTAGCTTTAAGTATGTTGCATGTAGAACTATTAGCCTACCAAGTTTTAAAGGTCGCGGCTGCAAAATTGACAAAGATAACGCTTTAAATATACTCGATTAATCATTTGGTCGAGTATATAATGTCATCGGTTTTCTTATTTGCATATTTTACCTATTTTTCAAACTTAAATACTTTTGAACCAATGAGGTATTTGTAAACGGTAAAAGGGATCAGTAATGTTTCGTACAATTCCATGTGATTAAACTAAAAGATCAAGGAGTAAATATTTATTCACAGTAGCACCTAAGGAACTCTGGGGGTATGTTATCTAGCCCTGCACTTTTACCAAAAGCAAGGATTCATTACCGTCTTTTACTTCTTTGTACTTCAAAAAAGTAAAAAGAAGAAAAAGACAATGAACCCTTGCCAAGATTGATAGCCTGCTTGGATACTTGGTACTGGCATAAACTAAAGGAAACGTTCTAAATGACAAGGTCACCCAAGATATCGAGGATAACCTCACCATCATATCGTTCGACATTGGGTGCAGACTTCCTTGGAGATTTTTAAAGTGGTTAAACCATTTACCCACTCGCTCTTTTGCACCTGAGATCTAACTCGTTAGCGCCTTTTTCCTTTTGTAACCTTACTGAAGATCTACCAAGCTTCACTGTATTGGCCTACTGTACTGGCCTCTTGTGACCTTACTTGAGTCAGTAGACCGTCATACGTACTACAAGAGACTTTCTAGCCTCGTTTACTGCTGTAACATTATCCTACTATACACAATGGCCTTTGCGGCCAATGCTTCGTGCAACTTCTCTCTTGCTCTCACAACACAAATAGGCAGATATGTACCGTGTGAAACTTCAGCTCAAGGTCATTCCAGATTTGTTTGTAATTGATCTGCTGCTGTACATGACCGCACAAAAGGCATTCCTTTATTGAGTAAATACTATTGGATACCCACATCGTTGGCTTTTACAAAGCAATTGCTAAAAAATGAAACAAAAACATTCTCTCCCTTACTTCACATAATTATGTTAACACAAACACCCATCGGGGTACGCACTACGAAATGATTAACATTATCAAATGCAGCAACTCATTCAAGAGCTATAAGTATATCATTTTTCTTTAGAAGAAAAGCAGTTTCTGAACAGTGAAAAAGCTTACAAGCAGACAGAAACTTCTCATTATCAGTAAGACATTCTGTCAACTGCAAAGCAGAGGCCTTCTCGATTGCTTTAGAGACAAATGTTAGGTTGAAGATGGAGCGGTTCAATATGAGATTAATGTCTACAAACCGTACAAAAGGGCAATGATTGACTCTTACAAGGATTTTCAAGACTGCATTTGCGAGCGTTTGACTTTAAAGAAAATGTGTATTACCGGAACCCTTATAGCCGGCACATTAAATTATTTTCAGTCCTTCACCCCTCCCCCCACCCAAGCTAGCTTCCAGCCATTCATTACACAGTTTGTATAAAAAATTAACAAGAAAGAATGAAGATGATGGTCTTATATATCTGTATCTTCTATTTTAAACAAAATATGCTTTTATTTGAGTTGAGACTTTTCAGTGTTAGATTGGGTCAATATGTTAAAGAAGTTTCAAGAAGACAAATATTGTACAAACCGAACATTACATAGCTCAAAATATTAGCAACATATATTTCTTTTTCTGACCAGGAACCCATAAGTAGGAGCAAGAACACCCATAACGTCACGGCGTTTTCACGAACAGGTTCATTTTTAGATCGCTTTTAGCACAGAATTTCAATAGAAGTTTCAATCCTGGAGGAACCAGACAATTCATACAATTTAACAGTGATATTATTGATCAAGTTTTGTCGCATGTAATTGGTTTGAATTCGCAATAACCGAACTAAAAATACGTCGGTTCGTAAAAACGCGGCGTGACACTCGAACATTTATGGGCTCCTGTTATGAAAAAATAGTAGTTCCTGTAAACATATTCTTTCACTCAAAGGTCTTTTTCGATGACGTTCAGTAAAATTCAATTTAAAAATTATTTAAACACGAATCACGTTTTTATTACTTAATTTAAGAAGAAACCGCAACAATTCCCGTTTACCGAGGCGTAAAGAAACAAATGGATAATAATGGAATAAAAGGAAAATAGGCACTTTAGTTTAGAAATATTGGCCATGAGTTTGTACAACTTTACATTTGGGTTTTGTGATAGTTCTCTTTAATTTCAATTAAAACGACAGTAATAAATGAAAATTTTAGATAACTTCTACATTAGAAAGAAAGTGTCCCTACAGTTGAATGCTCAGAAAAACATTCTGAGTCATTGACGGGAATCGAGTTTTTTTCTGAGCATTCAACTGGAGGAACACTTTCTTTCCAACTTCACTACCAGTTGCATAGTTCGATATATTAACTTTTAATTTATTCACAAATGATTCCCAATTGTCTTCATGCTCCCAAAAATCAATATGTGAGAACTGAGACAGCCGCATCTGCGTCACCACTGTGCCCCAGTTCCCAAAGCTGTCTCTGTTCAAACGCTGTTTGACACTTTTTATGCATATCATCGTGATTTTGTCACGTTTGAACGACATAAAGACAAAATGCCTGATATTAAAATACTTCAGTTAAGTTGCGTCACTGGTCGGTTTCTTCTAGGTGATATAGTAGAAAGATTTTCTGGCAAATCACTTGAGCAATGAGTAAGGATCTGGGATCATGATTTTAGACTCCATCTTGCGGATGAGAGGAACTAAAAGCAAAGAAACCACATATGAGCAAAATAATGAATTACGAATAGCTTATTACATAGAAATGCGCACGGACGAATTTTACTTACTAGTGGCGATGCATTATTAAAACGAACAAGAACATGAATTTTCGCGTGCACGGCAACAATTCAATAAAAATCGCTCGTACGGACCTTCAGTGATGTAGAAAGTTTCGTTCTAGCAATATAAAAGTTTTTTAAATGAGCAAAGTAGACAAGTTATGACGTCATATACTCAAGCGAATTTTAATCAACTATAATGATAAACAAGAATAACTCAGTCAATTTGTAACAAATATGTTTGATTTTTAGCAGCAAGGTTCCTCTAGCAGTGCTCTGCAATATGAACTTAACAAATTTTGTTACCATAGCAACACATTGAGTTTCAGACCTCCACAATATAAAAGGCATTTCTGATCTTTTCTGGCATGCTACATTGATCTTTTCCAATTGTGCCTTATCTGCATGATCCGGCTTGTATATCAATACAGTAGGTTGAGTTAATGGCCTTGTTTAATGTTTTCCAAGCTTAAAATTGCTAAAATATTGAAATCAGACAAAAGAGGAGTGGGTTGCCATGGGAACAAAAATTGTTGCATTTAGAACTGTTAACCAACGAATTGTCAAAGGTTGCTGCTGCAAATACATATCTGAACAGAAATAACTATAATGCTGCTGAAAAAAAAGCAAAACAGTAGCAGTTCATCAGCAGGATGCCCAAATTGTGTGCAATTCTACAACTGGTTTCGGCTCCATTAAATCCATTAAATTGACCAATATAATATTATTTATATACTTGACTTATTATAAGGCCGCCAGGCTTAGTTTACTGAAAAATCACTATCGCCTGAATTAAAACTGAAGATTTAACGCATCGTAAGATCTAAGTGGCAATTCCTATCAATGAGTAAATCAAAGGAAACTGTGAATAGGTTGTGGTTACATTACGCTTCAATGAATATTGCCGCCATTGAATCGATATCAATCGGGTTGCCGTCGACATATCGATTTGTTTACATCTGAGTGAGTGACACATTTGGATATTCTGTCCCACAGCAATAGCCGTTTCTACGTTTGGCGTATCCACGATTAAAAACAATCACCCTTAAATATTGTTTGTGTGGTTTTAACCGAGGGATGTGCTGTTAATATGATTACTATTATGCTAGATTTGTCCTTGCTTCTTGCAGTCAGAATCTCCACTGGCCTTCCAAAAATCCAAAAGAGAACTCTGTAGCTATATATTACAATGTACACGCTAGCAGATCAAAATAATCTAAAATAACCTCGTTTGCTCGGTCTGTCCGGGAAAATATTTGCCCGAGGTCTTTCAAAGTACAAGAGAAAGAAAGACAGAGGGCAAATATTTTCCCGAACAGGCCGAGCAAACGAGGTAATCATGATATTTATTACATGGCGTCAGCTCTAGATTAGTAAACGAGAAGGCAAATGCGCACTCTCGTTAGCTAGAAATCGGTCCAATAACTTCCCGGTCCTGTATGGTTACTGGACAGACTTTCAGCCAATCAGCACACAGGATTTGGTTGTTGGCCCTAGAAATTTGGCTTGCCATGTAATAAAAAAAGTTAAAAGATGTTAAAACAGATATTGAAACCACTCTACTAGTTTCTGGTCAATGTCATATGTGTGTGTTAAACTACTGATAGACTGAAAGCATTTAATGAAATTCATGAAAACTAAGTCTCAATAACATTTTGTCGTCTTTCAAAGTTTAAGGAGTTAATCGCTTGTCTCTCTCTGCCGATATGTCTTCTAGTTCCTAGTTCACTAAATTTATCAGAAAAATTTGTGGTCAGGTATACCTGTATTGGCCACTGTATCATCCCAACCAGGAGTGTTCCATAAATTCTCTCGAATTTCTTTACGACGGACGAGATCCTTGTAAGCTACAAAAGTAAATGAAATGTAAAATAATACCACTAAAACCATCACTATTCCTAATGCTACTACTGCCATCACTACTTTTAATAATACTTCTTTTGCAACTATACCACAACTTCTACTACTGTTATTACTACTACATCAGTATATATTACTACTACGACTATTACTGCTGCTACTAATACTATTACTAATACTGCCACTATTACAAGAACTACTACAAGAGACTTTAAGATGCGAGGACGGTGACGACGACGAGAACGGAAGAAAACAATGGCCTTAATAACAAAAGACAATAATTGCACGTTGGAATGTTGCGAGCTGACAAGCTGCTCACCGTCATCTTCACTGATATGCCGTGAAAAGCTCTCTTCTGGGGTTCTGTGGACAATGGCAACGTCAAACAACAAAATTTGGAATCTTTTGTTTACCTTCGAAAAAGAACCTTCTACTAATTACTGTTCCAGAATCCTGTACAAAGTCTAAAATAAAAATTTATCGATGCTCTAAACCAGAAAAACTTAGGGGAACGTCACATATCGATTTCTCCACGAGAAATGTCATGGCGAAGTTAGGGGGTGGGGTTGGGGTTGGGGGATTTGGAATCGTGACGTTTTTCAAGTAAACAACTTGGAAATATTGATAATTGTGAGAGAAAACTCGAACCAATGGTCGCGTTATTAACTACGCAACATTCACAGATGGATGTAAGAGCTGCTTCGAGAGTTATTCAGTTGAGTTTTCTTGCGGTTTTGTTCTCGATCGGCTTGTTGATTGATGTATATCCATGTGCTTTTGTTTAAACTGAGGTGACAAATAAGGGAATACCATGACTTTTTGAGGGAATATTGTTTATTTGCGCCCGCGTATGGTCATTTGCAGCCTTCTTTATCAATAAACAAGGCCAAATGATATCAAGAATGCAAGTTTTAATAATAAAAGCTAATAAGTGATTAACGAGTTTAAAGTCACTTTAAATTATCATGTAAGTGTTGATTGAACAAGCTATTAAAGAATCAACTCAGTCTAGTAACCTTTTTAAAATAACCGAAAAAGTGCTAAAAATCGTCTATAAATAATAGCAGCCTTAGATTGTATTTTGTTGTGCAACAACTAGCCAAACACTCAAATTAATATAACTTGCCACAAGTGCACTGCACAATTGACAGTGTTGTTTTTTAAAGCAAAGTATTTTTAGTTTTCTATTATTTATAGCTAGGCTAGCACGTTTTACGGCGGTATGTAAATTGAAACGGTTTTAGTGGGATCTTGATCATGGATAACTCCTTATTTACGGGCTTTTAGTAGTTCCTCACTTGAGTAAAAGCCTCCGTTTTTGCATTTATAATAAAACAATGGATATCGCGTTAAATTTAAGAAAATCCTGCATCGATTATTTCTCTGACGTTTCTCCGGTGG
The DNA here is from genome assembly GCA_027575285.2 of Zoanthus pulchellus. Lineage (NCBI taxonomy): Eukaryota > Metazoa > Cnidaria > Anthozoa > Zoantharia > Zoanthidae > Zoanthus > Zoanthus pulchellus. The sequence continues at coordinate 2,951 of JAOBRB020272110.1, read as the reverse complement.
GGTGGGGGTGTCAAATACAGATACAGTCTCAAATACAGATGCAGTCTCAAAAAGAAGTTTGTGATTAAAACATTGAACGGGAAAACCCCTGAATATATACCACAGATTTTTGAAAGGAAACTAAGGTCCGCTTCTATTGAATTAAGGGATGATGAGATAAATTGCTTGTTCCTTTTCCAAAAACGGATTTTTTTAAGCAATCATTAGCCTACAGTGGTGCTGTACTTGGAACAACTTGCCCAATCGCGAGGGAAAAGCTAAATTTTTTAATACAATTGATTGAACTTTTAATTTCTGATTTCTGATGTCTCCCTTACTTTTTGTAATTTTGTAATTTTATCATTCTAATGTGATATAACTACTTTTCTAGATTTATAAAAATATGCAATTCTTTTTAATGTATATAACAATGTAAATAACGGATATCTAGTAAAACAGTTCTAAACTGAAGATATTTTACCCGTTTTGAAAAAAAGGTTTACTACTACTACTGCTACTGCTACTGCTACTACTGCTACTGCTACTACTACTACTCGAATTCTATCGTAGTAGTAAAATAAATTATGCACCAGATGATTTCATTGATGATCCCTTAAACTGTCCCGAAAGAAAAGATTTTCAAAAATTTAGAACCAGTAACCATTCTCTTTTGGTTGAATCTGGACGATATTCTAATCCAAAATTTCCCCACGAAGAGTTTGCCATTTCTGCGACCAAAATGAAGTAGAAGATGAGCAACATTTTCTTTTCTCTTTGTTACATAAAAGTACTTGCTAGTGTTGTTTCAAATGAAAATTTATTTTAATTCGTTTGATTTAATCGCTTTTGATGATTTTTTTTATTGTATAATTCATATTGTTAAAGATTGCAAATAAACGCGTATATTTTTTTTTGAAAAAATTTATCTTTAATTTGTAGTTCACAAAACTAATGCAATAAGTATTATGCCAATAAAGTTTGATACTACTACTACTACTACTACTACTACTACTATTACTACTATTACTACTACTACTACTACTACTTTTTTCCTACCGTATCGTTTTCTATTTCTTTATGATTAGGCCTGACATACGCAGGCTTACATTTAGCACATGGAACGTTAATGGTCTAAATAACCGTGTGTTAGGGGGTAAATCTGGTATTAGTGGTTTTGTTGATAATTTATACAAACTTGACTTCGTAGTATTAACGAAGACATGGTCTGACAAAGTTGTTGATACTCCGTTTTTTGATTGCTTTATTTCCTTGGACAATAGGTGCGTTTAGGCATTTGCCGATTGTGCTAGTAAAAGTGGCATATTATGTTAGTCGCAGTGCTCGTTTTTTTGCCCAAAGTATGCTCAAAGTATGCTCGCTTTTCAAAATTATGCTACTTTTTAAAAAATTATTCTGTGCACAAACTTCACAAATCACAAGACAAGTTTGAAAATGTATTTTATTAACCCTAGCCTGACGTTCTGGGCCCGGTTGTTAAAAAACTGGGTAACTTTACCCGGTGGTTAGGCCTATACGGCGGATAAATCTGCTATCCGACGGATAGTTATCTAGCGAACAAAAATAGGTTGCACAAAGCCTGGATAGTGTGATGGATAACTATCCGCGGAAAGCTTGCTAACCATCGCAAGTAGCAGAGCGCGTGATACAGTTTGCGCAAGGTTTTGCTCTCAAATGGCCTCCAGTTACCATGGTAAAGTATGCAAATTTCGAGTAAACAACGAACTATTTCAAAACAAAAACAGTGAAAACTAAACCATGCAGTTTTTGACAAAGCCCTGGATAACAAATTTAACATAGAATAATCTCGCTCGTTTCTGAAGCACGCAGTCCCGCTTGACTTCTCTAATTCGTTCTCTAACAGTAAATTAGGGCTTGTTATATTAAGCATCACACTTGCTTGCAAGTAATCTGCAAGTGCACGATCTTGTTGATTATTGAATAAAGCTGCAAGGATGCTGAATTAACTCTCTGCGGCACCAGACGATGGTTGGACCAACAGTATTTTGTTCACAGCCATGGACCAATATGGGAGACGATCTGCGTGGGCCTGCTACCACTCCACCTTCTTTTACTCTTGTTCAATGACCACATCCTGAGCAGCAGCGACGTACTGTGGAAGCTCTCTAATTAGGACATTGATAGTTGCATCATTGTTGAGGAAAGGGAAAATCCTTAGGGCTTCTAACTGAAGTGGGTGTAGGCCTCATTCATTGAACGGCAACTGGACACATGATTCTTGCAGCTTTGAAGGCCGTGACTGTGTCATAGAGCTTTACGTTAAACTTCTGCAAGAACCAAAGTATAGCCGGCTGTACACAAGCTTGAGTATGTTTGAGAGTGTCTGAAAGCTTATTCGAATCGTTGTGAAAACCGGAAGAGGTGTTGTTGATTTTAAAAGTTCTGTCAATGAGAGTACGGGTAAGGCCAATTTTATAATGGAGTAAAACTAAAAAAAAAATTGTTAAAAGACCAGTGTAAGTTTTTTTTTTTGAAAAACTGAAAAAACACAGTGATGCGAAGAGTTGTCAACCAATACATCCAAAAATGAAAGTTTACCGTCGCTCTGTTTCTCGAAAGTAAATTTGATGTTGGGATGCTGTGCATTCAAAGAATGACATAGCATCTTGCTCACTATTGAAAACGTAAAAATGTGTCATCAACGTAACGCTTATAGATTAAAATGTTAGTCTTGTTGAAATTATTTAGCCATTTATCTTCGTGGGACCCAAGAAAAAGATTAGCTAAAATAGGTGCTAAAGGAGAGCCCATAGCTACTCCATCAACTTGATCATAGTATTTACCATTTAAACGAAAATGAGTCTCGGATGTGGCGAATGAAAACAATTTCTTAAGGTCGGTTTCTTTGATAGGAAGTTCAGAGTTATGTTTAAAAATAAGGTCAACAGCAATATCTATAGTTTCTTTTAGCGGAATGTTGGTAAAAAGGCTTT